>JAJPUD010011173.1:0-17158 GCA_023553655.1 Myrmecobius fasciatus | reverse complement strand
TCTATCATATTCCCACATGGGTTACTTCAGCCTCCTTCAGCTTCTTTATATGATGTTGCCTTCCACAATAGTATATAATTCCAATTAAGGGAATTAATTTTTTCTTATATTTGTATCCCAAGTCTAGCAAATAGTAAGCAATTACTAATTTTTTTTATATTTCCTCGGAAAGAGATGGAATTACAGAGAAGTAAATTTGCGTAAAACTGTATTTTCTACTTCATATAATCTTCCATATGTCCTTAATCAAGTAAGGTGTGTATTGCAGGTTTCCATTTTCTATAGAAGCTGTGAAATCAGGTAAAAATGAACAATGGCAAGTTCAAAGGGAGAAGGAATTTACAAAATCATAGTAGTATAAATAATCTTTATTTATAGAATCCTTTTATCTGGTAGTATTTGAACCCAAAACTTGGCAATGTACTTCCTTGACTCTGTGATATTTTAGCCCATTTCCAGAAGGAAGAACAAAAACAACCAGTGAATAATGTGTTTCCCTATTGATGAGGTCCTAGATAACTATATGAGTTTGGCAGACTAAGTCTGAAGTACTGATAAGATTATGATACTCCCTGAGGCAAACAGGGAAGGGCATTGATAGGGATCACTCAGTCTTACAGTCCTACTGCCATGGAGCTTTTGGGAAACGCCACCTTATTATATCCAATCAGAAAGCCAAGTTATGGTATTAACTCCCAAGATTAGACTAGACTCCTCTAATCCCTAGACTCAGGACCTACAACATCTTTCCTGAATCCTTTTTGGGTTAATCCTACACAAAGTTCTGCCTTATGGTCTTTTCCCCTTCAGCCCTTCCCCCACAGTTCCTGTGTCTTTCTCCTTATTAAACCTAGCTTTTTCCTTTTCCTTTCCTTTTCCTTGTCTTAACCTTTTTTCCTTCCCGTCTCTCTGATCACATAAATTATAATATCTAAGAGTTCTGCACAAAGGAATGTAAGTTTCGATCACTGAAGTTTGGCAAGATACCTTGGGGTTTACAAGCTAGATTTCTTCCATGAACCATTCCTAAAACCCAACTCATCCTGGCTTTCATTTATTGGCCAACAATAGGTCTCAACGCAAACCCTTTCTGGCCATTGTGTGGTCCTGACTGACTTAGAATGAATGAAAATAGCAACTATTTCTATTTTGGGTGAGCAACCCTCAGTCTTTCCTTCCCAGATGTTTTATATTTTGTTTTGTTTTGTTTTGTTTTTTCCTAAGTAGAAGAGACTATTCTCTACTTCATTTCTTATCTCACTTTAATAATTGTTTGGGCATTGACTCAGTTAAACTGAGTTTTGGAAAAGATCTCAGTTTAAAAAAGCCAAGTCTCCCACTGCATCTAGGACTATCTCGGATCATCCTGCTTTATGTATTGCCACTATACTCAGATGGCAAAGGGAGGAGAAAGTGAAGCCATTCAATCTGTATCTCTCTCACTTGAATCCAACTCACTTGAAATTCATGGCACCACTTCCCTGTTATCATGGTCCTCTTCTAGAAAGGATAAACAACCACCACTCCAATGATTTAGCAACTTCCATACTCAGTGCTTCCTTATAGATAATTACCAGATCCCCTTCACTTTCAGGAGACTTAGAAGGGGTATAATCTTATACGCAGAAGTTATATGCAAGTTAATGAAAAAAGTTCAAAGGAATTAAGAACAAATCTATAGAGCTTGTTGATAGTAACAAGTCAGCAATCTTTAGAAACATGAAGTCTCAATGATGTCTAATACATTCCTGGGTGAAATGCTAATAGGGAAATTTTAAAACATCTAATTTCAGAATACCCTCCTGGGAGGATAAAGTGTTGGAGTTGGAATCAGGATAACCTGAGTCCAAAACCTGCCTCAGATGCTTAAAACCTATGTAACCCCAAACAAGTCACCTAATATTCGTGAATTTGTTTCTTCTTCTGTAAAATGGGGATAATAATAGTGATGTGGTGAGGATCAAATGAGATAATACATACAATACCTAAATAACTATAACAAATACTAGCAAGGTAGCTAGCCAGTTCTTATCAAATCTATCTGCCCAAAACAAGAACTTCCATGGTTCTGCTTCCCCAAACAGAGAGACAAAGAAATCACTTTCAATTTCAGCCATCATACTTTTATCACTTGTGCAAATTCCAAGAGTCTGGACAGGTAAAAGACTGAAGATTCTGGTGACTTTAATTCCTCTTCCTCAGAGCAACATACCATAGCCATAAAGAAACCATATATTTCTTTAGTCATTAATTTTATGACGCTAAAGCATTTGCATTTACTTAATCTATTCTAGCAAACTGTTCCATCAGAATGGTCCTTAGGAAGCTTTCTATAAAAACATAAAAGAATGGGATTAAATTTTATATCTAATAATTTTTATATAAGTGATTACTGCTCATAGTCTGGAGGTTCCTTGGGCCCACTTTGTGCACTTAAGAATATTACACATTCCCCCTGCAATATTGTTTACATTATTAATTTACATCATAAAAGCCTTCCTCCATAATTAGTGCAAGGAGATCTTTAGCCAAATCCTTTTGGAATTACCACAGCTTCTAAATTTGTGTAGACTCAGTAAAAAAGCATTTATTGTAATTGAATAACCATAGGGATGAATAACTAATTACTATTTAATTAGTATTATAATACATATTTTATAATTTTATATTTCTCTATAATCACACCAAATGATGATAGAGAAATAATCATGCACTGTTTACTGATTATTTCACTTATAAATTATTTCATGTGTATATCTGAACAACTCATAGGCAGGGACTATTATGCTTTGGAATACTTTGATTATTCCTTATCACTTACCACAACTTTAAGCAAACTCTAGGTTTATGGAAATGACTGCTGGAAGGAGGTTTAGATTAAATTTCTAACACTTTTTATTTCGGAAAGTTTCTATTGTAGAATGTTTGCTAAAGTATAATGGCAAAAGAACTGAAGGTGGAGAGATGTTAGCTGGATATAAATCCAAGCTTTACTACTTACAACCATCTTAAGAAAGGATCTTGTAATAGTGGATCTCAGATTCCTCATCAGTAAAAGACAGGGTTGGATTAGACAAGTTTTAAAATCCCTTCCCTAAAAACTGGGACACTGATACATTGTTGGTGGAACTGTGAACGGATCCAACCATTCTGGAGAGCAATTTGGAGCTATGCTCAAAGAGTTATCAAACAGTGCATACCCTTTGACCCAGCAGTGTTTCTACTGGGCCTATATCCCAAAGAGATTTTTAAGGAGGGAAAGGGACCCACATGTGCAAAAATGTTTGTGGCAGCCCTTTTTGTAGTGGCAAGAAACTGGAAATTGAAAAGATGCCCATCAATTGGAGAATGGCTGAATAAATTATGGTATATGAATGTTATGGAATACTATTGTTCTGTAAGAAATGACCAACAGGAGGATTTCAGAGAGGATTGGAGAGACTTGCATGAACTGATGCTGAGTAAAATCAGCAGAACCAGGAGAACATTATACACAGCAACAAGACTATACGATGATCAATTTTGATGGACATGGTTCTCTTCAACAATGATGTGATTCAAACCAGTTGTACTGCGATGAAGATAGTCATATACATCCAGAGAGAGGGCTGTGGGAACTGAGAGTGAACCACAACACAGCATTTTAACGCTTTCTGTGAATATTTCCATGCATTCTGTTTTCCTTCTTAGGTTGTTTTTTTTCTTCTTCTCTTTCTAGATCTGATATTTCTTGTGCAGTAAGATAACTGTATAGATATGTATACATGTATTGTATTTGTCATATAATTTATCCTATCTAGCATGTATTAGATTACCTGTCATCTAGGGGTGGGGGGCGGGGGGAGGGAAAGGAAAAGCTTTGGAAAAAAAGTTTTTTTTGCAAAGGTCAATGTTGAAAAGTCACTCATATGTTTTGCAAATAAAAAGCTTTATTAAAAAAAAAATCCCTTCCCTATCTAAATTCAAAAAGAATACCCTTTTGATCCAAGTTGAAAAGGCAAGGTTTTTTTTTTTGTTTGTTTGTTTGTTTGTTTGTTTTTTATGGCAGAACTCTTCCTATATAGTTGCAGCTTTCTCTTTTCCAGCAGAGGGGAACAGTGGCAGACTGAGGTATGCAAAATCAGGTTTGTGAATGATTAGTATCTAGTTGATAATGTGAAGGTAAGTTATAATTATCGGCCTGTTGTGTCATAGTTCCATGTCTCAGTTTCCCTCAATTGCTCTGTTTCAGTTTCCCTTAATTGTTCTGCCTCAGTAGCAACCTCCCCCATTTCCTGATCATCAGAAATAATTGGGCTAGCATTCCAAAGGAGTCATAAAACCTCCAGATGGTCCATCTCAACATACCCCTTATCTTTTGGCTTCAGACTTACTGTCTCCCAGTTCCTTCCCAAGCTTCTTTTACTCTCTACCTGTCAGAATTAAATTGATAGTTTTTCCTGGAAACCCCTCTCCCCCTACTCCCCTAGCGCTCAACCCCTCCTCCTGCTCCTTCTCCTCGGGAGCTCTTTGTTCCCGGGAACCCTATAAGAATCCTATGACCAAACTTGCTATTTGCTGGACCTGCTTAAGATCCAGTTGGCTGACATGTCTGTCAGTCTAAACTCACAATGGATTGTGTGCTTTGAGACAAGAGTCCCAGCAGTCCCAAACCATAGCTATGGAATCTGAACTCTCAATTAACATCAATAAAGTATTATCTAATCTCCAATGTGTGATACTGCCTCAGTTTCTCCCTGAGCATTACAATCAAAGGTTCCAAAACGAGTTCAACAAGGTTTTCATCAACCTTGGAAGAGACAAGATGGGGGGATGTCCACTGGAAAAACCTGAATTAGCATAACAATTGAAAGATAACTGAGATGTAGGTTAGAATATTTAAACATTTAGAATGGAAAGACAAGTCTGTGTCAACAAAGAAGTAGATGTAAGCAGAATAACATACCAGAGATTTATTTTAATCTGGGTCAATGACAGAAGGTAGGCAGGTAACCAAGAAAGGTGAGCAAAGAACTCAATAGAGGAAAATTGCCCATTAATGTGGCTCTTTAGGAGTAATCCCTTTTTAACAGATGTTATATGTGTGATTCTAAACTCAATACTTTCTAAGTTCAGATTCTATGTTGGGGGGAAATTAGGCACTCACAAGGCAATCAATACTTAATAATAGAGGATATTTATTTTGCTCATACACAGTAAGGATTTACAGCAAGGATACCAAGACTCTTAGTTTTTCTACATTTAACCCCCCTCATCTCCATCAAGGAAAATATCTGGTCTACCATCTAAGTACAGGAGCTCTTGAGGTCTTAGGCACCCACCAAGTCTGAGAGGCCACATGACTTGTTTTTTTATTGACCCTAATCAGGCCCTAATTAGAGAAGTTAAGATTAATGAAGTTTCATGAAAGGAGGCTTCACCATGGAAGTCTCTAGGGAAACTGGGGCAAAGAGATATAACTTGGAAGTTATATAAAGGGAAAAAAATATGTCCAGACAAGGAAACTGCATCAAGTAACTGCTGTTTTACTACAACACTTTCGTATGGGTTGGTTCTGCAATGTGAGCACAATAAATTGATAATCAAGATTCCTATTAACAATTCCCTTGTAACAAAAGCAACCATTTGCTAGGTGTTATAAGATCATCAATTTAGGTACAAACAGATTAGAACATTGGGGTTGGAGTCAAGAAGATCTCATTTCAAATCCTACCTCAGGTACTTACTAGCTGTATGATTCTGGATGAATCATACGACCTCTCTAGCATCAGTTTTCTCTTTGATAAAATGAGGGGGATGGGCCATTATTTGATTCAATACTTTCTATAATTAAAATGGTTTTTGGTAGTTTTCTCATTATCACTTCCTTGCCATAAGTTGGAGGTGGACCTCCTAGATTTTGAAAAGAGGTATCCCAGCAGGAGTGAGGTAATCACTCCTGCTGGGATGCAACAAAGTATGGTTCCATTCTCTGCTGGCTATGTAATTTTGCCTAACAATTAATATCAAGAAAACATAGATATTCTATGAGCCAGAACAACACCATCAATATATGGTAGAAACTAGGCTTTAAACAATACCAATACCAAGATAAGGTCAAAACAGGCACATAATTTAAACATAAGGTGACAGAAAAATTTAGAGGACTGTGGAAAAATTTAACTGCCATTTTTACGGATTTTATGGATTATAAAGCTATATAGACAAAAAAGATCACAAAAGGTTAAATGCATAATTTTAATTAATTGAAATTAAAAAGATTTTAAATAAACAAATAGCAACAACAATAACAACAACAACAAAATAATGAAACCAAATTCAGGAGGAAAACAAGAAACTGAGTTGGGGGGATTTTTTACATGCAGTTTCACAAATAAAAATTTTAAATATATACAGAACTAAGCCATATTTATACAAATAAGAACCTTTCTGAAACTGATAAATACTTAGTGAATATAAGTAAATAAACTATATTCAGAAGAAGAAATCAAAGTTACTAGTAATATTATGGAAATAGGTTCTATTAGAACCTAATTCTGATTAGAGAAATGAAAATGAAAATGATTCTGTGATCTTACCTCATGCATAGCAAACTGGTTAACATGACTAAAACCCAAAAATGTAGTGATAGTATAATGAAGTAATGAACAATTTTATCGCCATTTGGCTTAGTTTTAAAATATTCTACAGAATGGTTGGGCCAGTTCACAACTCCACCAAGAGTACATTAGTATTAAAACACCCTTTTCATAATTTGCAATTTATTGTCACACAGTAAAAACACAGTAAAACTCCCAGAGTATTTAACTAAAGGGCAAGTAGGTAGAATAGTGAATACAGTACCAGGAAAGAAGTCTTATCTTTCTTTATTTAAATCTGTCCTCAGACACATAATAAATATATGACCCTGGGTAAGTCACTTAGCCCTGCTTGCTTCAGCTTTCTCATCTGTAAAATGAGCTGGAGTCGAAAAAGGCAAACCACTTTCTTTGCCAAGAAAATCCCATTTGGGGGGGGGGGTCATGAAGCATTGGGAAGAATTAAAATGTCAGGTAGTATACACTAGGAAAGAGAGAGGAAATGCTGTAGCTAGCCATTCTCCTCAGCCCCATCTTCATGATACAGACTGGTAAAGTCAAAGAAGAATAAACTAGTTAAGTAAAGGGAGGGGGTCTGCCATGGGTTAAAAAACAAAACAAAACAAAACAAAAAACAAACTCCAATTTTTGTTTTTTTAATAAGCACTGGATGTTCTTTGGCTGAATCCCTTTTTTTTTCTTTCTTTTTGCTTTTACAAAACCATCCAAGCACAAGGTCAGAGCAAAACTTTACAGGAAGAAGTAGAAGGAAATGCTTAAAAATTTCTACCTAAACAACCTAGCATCTATTTCCTGTGTTCCAATCTCCTTTATGAGAATATTTATATAAATATTAAAATCAAATGAAAGTAGAAATAGATTTCATATAATACCTAATGCTTTCTGAAAATTTCTTTGAAATTCCAATATGTGATTAGAACTAAGATAACTTCCGAGGCCTGCATATTCCTAATTGCTTTGTGCAAAAGCTGGTTAAAAGTCATATTTCATATTACATATTGTCATCAATATTGATGACATTGTCAGCAATAAGGAAATCAGGACCTACTCAATACAAGCACGTAGACATATGAACTACCCCTCTGCCCCCTAACTTCAATTACATTTCTTGTATTTGCTCTAAGAGCAGTAATCAAACTCATAATACCACTAGTACTATCAATAGCCCTATGATCCCATTCTACTTCCTTAAAAGTCCATAGATCAAAATTACTTTCTCTGAACCCTCACCCACTAGATGTGAGGTAGGTAAATGTTGCAATTATTGTTGATATTATCATTATTGATATTATTTAGAAGAATGATATATGGAGAGAAAAACAATCCAAACTTCTAATGTCAAGTGATAGCCAAATATTACATTTTTGATTGCCATCATTACTGAATATTTATGTCACATTTGCAGATCTGGGGTATCTTAAAAAATGGGGAATTTCTATTGAATGAAATCACTGGGGAGAAAAATTGGGGAATTAAGCCTATTTTCACACTTAAACATTACTGAAACCAGCACATATTTTGATTTGTAGCTTCATATTTCTCTTTTTTTTTTGCAAATATGATATTTCCTTTATTAACTGCTATAATAATAACCAGTGTATTCAATCTAATCAATTATTTTTTTTTACATTGACCTTTGCAAAAACTTTTTTTTCCCAAGCTTTTCCCCTCCTTCACCCACCCCCCACCCCTAAATGACAGGTAATCTAATACATGTAGCTTCATATTTCTCAAAGAATCTCCTCTACATGCTTTTTCAGGACACTAGCTTCTTGTGCAAAATTGTTTAGGAAATTTTGGAATAAAGAAAAAAAAAAGAAAGAAAAAGCAGCAGCCCTGAAGTCATAAAATGTGGGTTCAAGTTAAAGAGGGATTTAAGTTTTATATTGAATTAAGGGATTTTGGAGGTCTTTTCCCTTCAAATATTTAATTTCTATGATTCTGGGATCCTTCAAAACCATTGGTGTTGCCAGAATAGCTTCCTTTCTACTACCTGTTTAGACTGCTTAGGCCAGGAGACCTCACTAAATATTTAAGTGTATAAAAGAAAAGATACAAAAAAAGACTTGACTGGTTATCCTTATAATGCATCTGAGAATGTAATTGAAAGGATTATAAAGAATAATTACTCATTTACCTGGCTAAAGACAGGTAAAGTTGTAATATTGGCAGTTTGCTCCAGTTTTCTCCATCTCCCCTTTATTACACTGAATGAAATAATACCTGCAAAGCACTTAGCTCAAGCTTGGCATATAATATGTGCTTAATAAATCCTTGTTCCTTTCTCTCCATTGTTCCCTTATGTCAATGGATTCTCTTTCCTTTAAGTGTTAAATTCATTAATTCTTTGACCATCAACAATTCTTTGATCATCAACAAGACTCTCTGGAAGAATGTAGGGAAGCTCTTTCACATGGTTAAGTTTTACGATCCATTTTCCAAGGAATTTACATTTTTATTATTGTTGACTCATTGTCTCAGATGACTTTGAGCAAACTGCTTCTCCCTTCTCCTGAACTCTCCAGCTTTACTTTTATTATCTATGAAATAAAGTTTTCAACTAGAAGACCTCTGAGATACATTTCACCTGTGAAATGTGTTTAAATCATAGACTCAAAGTGTAATCCTAGTTAATTAAACTTTCTAAATCTCAGCTTCTTCATTAGCTGTCATTGTTGTTTAGTTGGTTCAGTCTTGTCCTATGGATACCCCATTTTGTGGTTTTCTTGATAGTGTTCCTAGAGTGATTTCTCATTGCTTTCTCCAATTTGTTTTAATTTTTTTATTTCTATTTATTTTGATGCAAACAGTGTTAAGTGATTTGCCCAGAGCCACACAGAGAGTGTCTGGGGCCACATCTGAATTCACATCTTCTTGGTTCCAAACCTAGCACACTATCCACTGTGCCATCTAGTGTCATTCCTCATGAGTACATGATAACAGCAATTTTTGTCATTTATCATGGGGTTTTTGTGATTTTGAAATTTGATGACATAAAATATACTACAAATGTGGGATTTCACTTTTAAGGAAAGAGTATTAATATACTACAATAAAAAAGAAATTTAAAAATAACAGTGGGCGAAAATGTATGCTGTTGCTTGGACTGAGTTTGATGGCATAATGGATAAGCAATGACTAGAAGGAATAAAAGTTTGCTCTAAAGAATAATCTAATGAAAGGAAGTATTATATATTAAATCAAGGTAAAAAAAAAAAAGAATAGCCAGAATTAAGAATTTTTTTGAAAATAAACATTTTCATTTTCCAGGGACTTCTCCATTCTATCTCATTTCCTACCCTAGCTGCCTTTCCATTTTTGTCCCAGACCAAAATATTCTTGAAGCATTAGCAGATTTGAGGCAAAGAATCCTTATTCAATGCATCTATCCACCTCCTCCCATCCTTAATAGGCCTTCAATATTGGCCTTGACTAATGCTACAATGAGTTTGCTTGCTTTATTTACTTGGAGTTTGGGTATGTAGATAGCCTATGCAAATTTATGTAAATTAGCACACATTTCTGTCATTGATATGAAAACAGATGTCCTTGAACTTGATGATAAAACAAGTAGCAGCCTTGAAATAAAAGAAAATAAATAACAAAGGCCCACATCATTCTAATTAGGAGCAAAATAAAAGCATTTTAATATGGATAAGTTTTTAAAATTTTGATTCCATTTTCTGTGGATATTTATTACAAACTTAGAGAATGGTTTCAGGATTTCTATAGCATTTAATTGCCCAGGATTCTGTAAGTACCTCATCTTCTTATTTATTATTTATAGAGCACTGTAGATAAACATAATACTTTTTAGAAGATGCAAATTTGCCTTTACAATTCAATAAATTACTAAAATTTCCACATGCAATATTTATGCTACTTCACATTGCTAACCCCAAACAAATATTAACATTCCAAATTTTCCATACAGGATGACCCAATGATACTGTGTGTTTTCAAATGTTGCAAATGGGCTGCTATGAAAATATTAAGTGAATTTCCTATTGTTTGATTATTAGAAGTTACAACCTTGATTTAAAAAAAAATTCTAATAAAAAAACAAACAAACTGACAGTAATGAATAGTTATATTAAAATATTTAAAATTAGAGAAAGATACAATTAACTAGATTTTCAGATAGTATTTTTTTAATTCTTGCTATAAAGATATTAATGAATACTAAGGAATTCTATAGATCTAAATGACAAAGAAGTAAAAAAATAAAAGAGTGTGTTAAGGAATGATCTGTTTTCTTTTCTTTGAGTTGTTATTTATTTAGTTCACTTGAAAGTGAGTGGATTATGTTGTCAAGGGCCTTAGTAGTAGAGAAGGTCACTCATTATCCCTCAGAGGATGATTGTAACAACCAGGAAAAATAAAATCTGAATCCCAGTAGCCTAAAGTGTTTCTGGTTCTCCTGAGAAGAATTTCTGGCAGAGAATACTAATGTAACATAAGTGATATATCTGGGATGTCCCTTTAAGTAGAACCCCAAAATATAAGCTAATAATCACCTCAGTGCAGGATATGTGATAATTTATTCACTGGCTCACTTAATCTAGTTTATTCTCTTGCTGGCAGATCTAGGCTCCCATCTATGTACTGCTACCACTCAATATACACAAATATTCAGTATATTATGATAACCCTGATTAGAGGAAATATACTTCCTTTACTCTCCATTCTAGTTATTTAACCCAAAATGAAGCATTTCTATTTACACTAACTATTCATTTACAATAATGATATATTAAATTATTTAACCATTGGTACAGAAAATAAGAATGTATTGATACAGAGTCATATAGAACAAAGTCCAAAACTCACATCAGACACTAACTAGCTTTATAATATTGGGCAAGTCAATTACCCTCATTCTAAATTTCCTCTTCTCTATAATAGGGATATTAATAGCACCAATCATGCAAAATTATAAGAATCAAATTAAATATACACCACTATTCAAATCTCAAACTTCTATATAAATGTCAGCTGTTATTTGTTTAGTCATAAGGCAAAATAAATTATTACAGCCCATTCTCATCATTCTGTACAATTGTAAGGTTAATCTAGGTTTGGATTTTGCATTCACAGGCACAGACTTAGGAAGAGTAGGGTATAAAAGTTTATTACTGCTCAGAACTTTGAAGTAAATGAGACATAGGAGAAATAGAAGCATGTAAGAAAAAGGCAATACAAAACTAATAGGTATTGCTATCACAGTAACAGTAAAGACAATATAAGGGAGCAAACACGCAACATACAGCCTCAGCACTTGGAAGAAGCACCAACACCTGTTTCTTAGCTGGGGAATCCCAGTCACAGCTTTCAGGGTACACAGGTGGGAGAGCCCCAGGTAATGCATCCCTTCCTAAGAGAGATCCCAAAGCCCCTTTTCCACTAAGGGGCTTTTATAAACTGAGAACATAGAAGGTACTGTGCTAAGTATTCTCATTTGATACAGAACTCTTGAGACAAAGCAGTCTTCTAGATGCACGATGTTCCATCTCAAGGGACTCACCAAGGAGAATATTTGTTCATTTCTTTAGAATAACTGCATTTAGTTAGGGAAATGGCCAGGTTTAAGGCAAACACAGGTGAATAATAAAGGAAATTTCTTAGGCAATGCACAGGGAATGCCTTCCCTTCCTATGCTTCCTAGTATTCCATCAAAAAACTGCAAGCATGTTCTCATGTTTTCAGCAAAAAGTTACACAAAGGATATGGCTGAGACTCATTAGGATTCCTTATTCACTAGAATCTCTTACAGAAGTCACCCCAAATAACGATTTAACAAATAGTAAGCTACTGATTTTAGGGAAAATCCAAGATTAGCTAACTGGGAGCTTCCAATTACATTTACTTACTAGATCAGTTTCTATTTCTGGATTGTACTTTTACATTGAATTCACAGTCAACAGCAATATAATTCATCTTTAAGCAAAACTTATTTAATATATGTTTTTCCTTCATGAGTTCTTAATAGGAGACAGAATTTCAGCACTATACTTGGAGATCATGTTAAATAGTAAAATCACCAAGAAAAAACAAAACCACAACAATAAAAAAGTGAAAATTTTGGCACTAAATGGACTGTGAAATGGATATTTATTTAAAGTGTGACAAATGAAACCAGAAAGCAGAGCACTATCTTGTTCAACCCCAGCTAGAAATGTGTGTATTAGGAACTTATTATTCTTTTTTTTTTTGCAGCTCTGCACATGTTAGTGAATGACCAAGAAGATGGCAGAAATATTGGTTCGGGGTTACAAATAAATTTTATCAGGTAGGTAAATGACTAAACCTGGAAACCCTGAATAATGAGGATGGACTTTAACTTCCAGATATACATGAATCAAGTGAATGGATAATAAAATATTATAAAATTCTCATCCAAATCTGAGTGGGACTATCACCAATGTAATCATTATCTATGAAGAAAAATATGAACACAGCAAAATTTGACAGAGGAACAGAGAGGGAAGGAAAATTCATGTACTCAAGGTCAATTTCAAGTCTAGATAAGAGACTGCATAATCACTGGCCCATTCAGAAATAACAGTATTAAAAAAAAAAATAATGCTGGTCTCATTGCTTTCCAGTTAGGCAAATCTTTTATCCTTTTATTCTGGAATTGATGAAGCACTTATAAATCTTTTCAGCTTACAATCACTTTTTTAAAATTATTCATACAATGTTAACTCAATTTGAATGAGTTCCCTTTTTGCCAGAAAATTATGGAGGTACCCTAACTAACTACTTCTGCGTTACTTAGATACTACTAGAAATTCATTCACTTACTTGGATATTGTGTTGACTTTCAAGGCTATTGTATCTTTTTTTTTCTTTCTTAACTTTTCTTTTCAAACCAGAATGGAAACACACACACAAAAAAAATTAAGTACATCTGAAAGATATTATCTATCTTAAACTCTAGATGATGAAGAGTAATATCTGTAACTGAACTTCCCAATGAATAAGTTTGCACCTCTCTCCAAATAATTAAGGTTAAAGTAGTTTAAATGTTTTCTTAAGTGACTCTATTGGCTCATTTTTCCATCAAATTTCTGACAGAGGAGCTAATTTGTATCCCTTGTTGTTTATTTCATCTTCAATTGCCAAATTCTTCACCCTTCCATCTCAACTTTCTTTCTAGCTTAAACTCCTATATTTCAATGGAATCAATAAAGCTTTTTGAAACTCAGGAAAAAGTAATAATTCACCAATTTCCTTTATGAAATTGATAATGCTTTTAATATCATGTCAGTCTACTTTCTAATATAATTATATTTCTCATTTTTTAAAAGTCGAACCCTGTTAAGTCTTAAAACAGTTATGTGAAAATGAATGGCACCATCATATAGACTTATACCTTTAAGGTTCTCAAAATGCTCCAATAACTCACATTATGTTTTTTTGTTTGTTTGTTTGTTTGTTTTGCTGAGGCAAATGAGGTTAAGTGACTTTCCCAGGGTCACACAGCTAGGGAATGTTAAGTGTCTGAGACCACATTTGAACTCAAGTAACTCCTGACTTCAGGGTTGGTGCTCAATCCACTGCACCACCTAGCTGCCCCCTGTGTTTTTTTTGTTTTTTGTTTTGTTTTGTTTTGTTTTGTTTTTTACTTTGAGATTCTTTAATTTATATTTTTTCAGTTTTTAACAAATAAAATTTCTTTCTCTATCCCCAGTAAACTATCAAAATGTTCAATATAAATATTATCCTTTATCTTTTTTCAAGCAAGATTTTATATTTATAATGCAGTTCATTTTACATGCAATACTGCTCAATTCCACCTAAAAGATTTATTTTATGTACATATATTTAGTAAGTTTTTAAACTTTTATTTAGTATTTTATTTTTCCCAGTTACATATAAAAACTATTTTGAACATTCATTTTTAAAGCATTGAGATCTACATGCTTTGCCTTTTTTCTTCCATGAACCCTACATCACTGAGAATACAAACAATTCAATATAGGTTACACATGAATAGTCATGCAAAACATTTTCATAATACAAAAATATAGAAAGTTTTTTTTTAATGATGGTTCAATCTGTATTTAGATACCATCAGTTCTTTCGCTGAGTGTGGATAGCATTTTTTATCATAAGTACTTTGGAGGTGTTATTACTTTGTGCATTTCATTTTGCATCAACTCATGGACATTTTTCCAGATTTTTCTGAGAACATCATTCTCTTCTTATGGCAAAATAGTATTGTCATAATTCCATAATGAAATTTATTCAATCATTCCCCAATTGATGAGCATCCTCTTAATTTCCAATTCCTTACCTCCAGAAAAGAATTACTAAACATATTTTTGTACATAGAGTTTCTTTTCTTTTTTTGTTTTTATATCTCTTTTGGGATACTGATCTAGTAGTCATATTGCTAGATCAAAGGGTAAGCATGGGCATAGTTCCAAATTGCTCTACAGAATAGGTGAGACAATTCACAAGTTTACCATCAGTGCATTAATATTTAATTTTTACAGCTTCACTTCCAACATTTGTCATTTTCCTTTTCTGTCTGATTAGTACATCTACTAGGTATGTAATAGTACTCCAGAACTGTTTGAATTTGCATTTCTCCAATCTATGATGAGTTAGAGGATTTAAAAAAAAAAATATATGACTATAGATAGCCATATTTCATCTAAAAATTGCTCATATCATGGGATTATTTATCAGTTGGGGAATGGCTCTTATTTTTGTAAATTTAACTCAGTTCTCTACACAGTTGAGAAATGAGGCCTTTGTCAGAGAAACTTGCCTCAATTGTTTTTTTTCACAATTAGTCTTGCTAATGTTATTCTTCCCCTTGTATATACCCCTGTATGTTATATCCTCTCTCTGATTTTGCCCCACCTCAAAAAAAAAATTCAAAAAGTTTTGCTTTTGCCTAATCTCCTCTCCCAAACTGCTTCCCATTCTATGATTATCCCCTTTTCCCCTTCCTCTCCTACTATCCATAGGGGTAAGATAGAATTCTATACCCAATTGAGTGTGTATATTATTCCCTCTTTGAGGAAATTCATATGGGGGCAAAGTTCACTTATTCCCCTTTACCTCCCCCTCTTCCCCCTTCAGCCTACCTCTTTTACATGTAAATCATGAAACTTTATCTTGGTATAGGGTGAGAGATGCTGCTCTGTGCCTAGTTTTTGCCATAATATTTTCCAGTATTCCCAGCAATTTTGGTCAAATAGTGAGTTCTTATGCCAGAAACAAGTCTTCAAGTTTATCAAACCATAGATTACTATAGTCCATTGAATGAAGTGTCTGGGGTATCTAACCTATTCCATTGATCCACCACTCTATGTCTTAGCCAACACCAACTGATTTTGATTGCCATTTTTTTATATTTTTTTTTATCTTTTAATTCCTCCTAGTTACAGCCATTTTTCTGTTTTAGTTTTTTTTTTTTTTTAATTAAAGCTTTTTATTTGTACAACATATGTATGGGTAGTTCCCCAACATTGATCTTTAACAAAGCTTTCCATTACAAATTTTACCCCCAGTCCCCTCCCCTCCCCTAGATGGCAGGAAGTCCACTACATGCTAATAATGTTGAAATGCTTGAGAAGTTATGTAAGAAAAATCCTATCTACAAGAAAAAAAAAGTATCCTAAAAAGGCAACACAATGCAAACAAATGTCAATAGAGATCATGAAAATGTTACGTTGTGGTCCATATTTCATTTCCCTCTCTCTGGGTGTATATGGTTTTCTTCAGTGAACAATTGGAACTGGTTTGAGACAATTCTTTGTTGCAGAGAGCCATGTCCATCAGAATTGATCATCATGTAATACTGTTGTTGCTGTCTATGATGATATCCTGATTCTGCTCGTTTCACTCAGCATCAGTTCATGCAAGTCCCTCCAGGCCTCTCTAAAATCGTCCTGCTGCTCGTTTCTTACAGAGCAATAATATTACATAACGTTCATATACCATAATTTCTTCAGCCACTCTCCAATTGATGGGCATCCATTCAGTTTCCAGTTTCTAGCCACTACAAAAAGGGCTGCCACAAACATTCTTGTACATGTGGGTCTCTTTCCCTTCTCTAAGATCTCTTTGGGATATAGGCCCAGTAGAAACACTGCTGGGTCAAAGGGTATGCACAGTTTGATAACTTTTTGAGCATAGCTGCAAATTGCTCTCCAGAATGGTTGGATCCGTTCACAGTTCCACCAACAATGTATTAGTGTCCCAGTTTTCCCACATCCCCTCCAACATTCATCGTTATCTTTTCCTGTCATTTTAGCCAATCTGACAGGTGTGTAGTGGTATCTCAGAGTTGTCTTAATTTGCATTTTTCTGATCAATAGTGATTTGGAGCAACTTTTCATATGATTAGAGATGGTTTTAATTTCATCATCTGAAAATTGTCTGTTCATATCCCTTGACCACTTATCTATTGAAGAGTGGCTTGAATTCTTATATATATGAGACAATACTCTATAAATTTTAGAGATGAGGCCTTTATCAGAACCATTAAATGTAAAGATGATTTCCCAATTTGATGCTTCCCTCCTAATCTTGTCTGCATT
>JAJPUD010011172.1:40000-51661 GCA_023553655.1 Myrmecobius fasciatus | reverse complement strand
GGACTTGTTCACAACTCAATCAAGTGTGTGTGAAAATATATATTTTTTTCCATATAGCCTCCTGCATTTATGATTTTCCTTTTATATCATGTTATCAACTTAGTTTAAATGTGAGGTAGTATCTCAGAGTTGTTTTAGTTTTCATTTCCCTAATCATTGATTAATTAAAGCATTTTTTCCTATTTGTATTGATGGCTCTGATTTTTGTTTTTGAAAAACGAAAAAAATCATCTTTGACCAGTTATCAATTGGGAATGACTATTATTATATAAGTTTGACTCAATTCCTGTATATCACTGAGAATTTACCAAAGAAACACACATACTCCACAAATTTCCATCTTTTTTTTCTAATTTTGGCTCCCTTGGTTTTTTTGTGCAAAAATGTTTGTTTAGGCAAAGTGTCTATTTTACTTTTCATGATAGATATTCCTCTTTTTCTTGTCCATGTATCTGACAGGAGTGCAGCATTATTGAGTCAGAGTCCATAGCTCAAGGGTAATAGAACAATGATAGTAAGAAGAAAAAGGGGGAAAGGCTGCAAGGAAACCTACATAAGGATGTCACTCAAAATTGCACATATCACTCTTTATGTCTAACCTATAAACTTATTTTGACTTTGTCTTATTATATGATATGAGATATTGCTCCTCTCTAATGATTTTATCAAATACTGATTTCTTTCACACAAAACCTTGGATATTTTGGTTTATGAAACTGGGTTAAAAGCTTTTATTTCTCATATAAGTTTATTTCTAATTTCTTTCTTCTGCAGATTTTGCTTCTGGTTTTTAAGCAATTCACTGTCTTCATATTGAAAAGTTCACATGATTCTGTTTTTCTTCAAGCATTGGCTCATTTTCCTTTGTATTATAATATTTTAGGATAGTTTTATATTTTCTTTGAATCTTTCAAATTTATTTTTTATTTAAAGAATATCTCTTTTGATTTACTTGGTTGTGATCTGGCCTTTAAGGACTTTTTCCAAATACATTTAATGTGTTTATTATTGTTGTTGGTGGTGAATCATTCATGTTCTGGCTTCCCTCACTTCATTGGTAAGTAGGTTCCTAATTGAACTACAAAGCTGACTCTGAATAAAGGTTTGCTCTTCCAGATTTCCACTCTGGTTAATTTCTGAGAAGATAGAAATTACTACAGCTGAGTTTTAGTTCTCTATGCATCAGAAAAAGTACAGCCACTTGAACTAGCCAACTACCCATTCATATTGTGAAGAAAATATAAAGGGATTTAGAAGAATTTATGCATCATTTAGGGTTTTTAATTTATTGCCAGGTACTATTCAAAAGATAACATGTCTGCAGTTCCCTAAAATCCTCATCTTTAATATGTAACTGGGTAGAATCTGGTTCAGGTATTTTTTTGTGGAAAAAGTGGAATAAGTATTTTCAGAGAATGTCACCACAGCAGAAAGGTTCCCTACATAAGACTACTGCCCTAATATGTGATCTACCTTGTGCTTCTGCAGTGAGATGAAAGGGTAAGTACTTGAAATATTAGAATTCTCCAGTGATAATTTTCAAGTATTCTATCTTGTAGTTCTGTCTACTTTTTCCTTAGTCTTAACAGGTGCACGATATCTTTTTTGCAGGGAATTGGAAGGTTGAAGTTGTTAAGATCAAATGACTATTCTGTCATCTTGATTTTCATATGACCCAGAAGTCCTCTATCAAATTGTAATAGAAAAAAGTCCACATTTCTGAAAGATCACTATGGATTTTTGCATGACAACAAATATTTAAAGATAAAAGTCAATAGACATATTTAGTTATAATCATTAACTAGATTGCTTTCTGAAATGTGAATTATGACCATACATCACTACAGAATTAGGATCTAAAGAAATCCTCTATTCCTCCTATCTGAAATGATATTAATAAAAGGGTATCTACTATATTCTTAGAAATCTCCAAGGGAGGGTATAAAATCCAGTATTTCTAAATTCTTATTCATGTTTTTATCCAATAGTTTGCCTTAAGATATTCCAGTTTTGATTTAAATCACTTTGTTTTGATATTACTGGCACTAGAATATAATTTGCTTCTACCCTGTAAAGATCACTTGTATACTAGGTAAGTTTACTGTCTTTATTCAATAATTAAAAAGTTGAAGATTCAGAGAAGCAAGTTTAGGTTAGATTGGATAGGGACAAGATCTGCTTACATTGTTACAAAGAAGTCTCCAATAAGAAAACTCTCTTTGCAACTTGATAATTTCATGAAATGCTAAAAGGCTAAATGACTTGTCCAGGATCACATAGCCAATTTTGTCAGGCTCTAATGTCAGCTATTTATCCACTAAGCCACATTGCCTCTCTGGGGCTACATTTAAGGGAAAAAAAATCTTTTTTTTAATTAAAGACTTTTATTTTCAAAACATATGCATGGATAATTTTTCAACATTGACACTTGCAAAACTTTATATTCCAATTTCCCCTCCTTTCCCCACCTTCTCCCCTAGATGGCAAATAATCCACCAATACTGCTAAGCATGGTTTTTTTTTTTTTTTTTTTTTTTTTTTTATATATATATATATATATATACATACATATATATATATATATTTCAAATCCAATATATGCATACATATTTATACAATTATCTTGCTACACAAAAAAACATCATATCAAAAAGGAAAAAAAATAAGGAAGAAAATAAAATGCAAGCAAACAACAACAAAAAGAAAGAAAATGCTATGTTGTGATTCACACTCAGTGCCCACAGTCCTCTCTTTGGGTATAGATGGCTCCCTTCTTCACAAGGTCAATGGAATTGGCCTGAATCATCTCATTTTTGAAAAGAATCATATCCATCAGAATTGAACTTCGTATAATCTTGCTGCTGTGTACAATGATCTCCTGGTTCTGCTCATTTCACTTAGCATCACATCACATGTAAGTCTCTCCAGGCCTCTCAAATCATCCTGCTGATAGTTTCTTATAATACAATAATATTCCACAACATTCATATACCATAATTTGTTCAGCCATTCTCCAGTTGATGGGCATCCATTCAGTTTCCAGTTTCTAGACACTACAAAAAGGGCTGCCACAAACATTCTTGCACATGTGGGTCCCTTTCCTTCCTTTATGATTTCTTTGGGATATAGGCCCAATAGAAACACTGCTGGGTCAAAGGGTATGCACAGTTTGATAACTTTTGGAGCATAGTTCCAAATTGCTCTTTAGAATGGTTGGATCCATTCACAGTTCCAACAATGTAACACTGTCCCGGTTTTAGCACATCCCCTCTAACATTAGTCATTATCTTTTCTCGTCATCTTAGCCAATCTGACAAGTGTGTAGTGGTGTCTCAGAGTTGTCTTAATTTGCATTTCTCTGATCAATAGTGATTTGGAGCACCTTTTCATATGACAAGAAATAATTTTAATTTCATCATGTGAAAACTGTTCATATCCTTTGACCATTTATCAATTGGAGAGTGACTTGAATTCTTATAAATATGAGTCAATTCTCTATATAGTTTAGAAATGAGGCCTTTATCAGAACCCTTAAATGTAAAAATGATTTCCCAATTCATTGCTTTCCTCCTAATCTTGTCTGCATTAGTTTTGTTTGTACAAAAACTTTTTAACTTAATATAATCAAAATTATCTATCTGGTGTTCAATTAAGAGTTCCAGTTCTTCTTTGGAGCTAGATTCTTTCCTTCTCCACAGGTCTGAGAGGTAAACTATCCTATTTTCCTCTAATTTGTTTATAATATCACTCTTTATGTCTAAATCATGAACCTATTTTAATCTTATCTTGGTATATGGTATTAGGTGTGGGTCAAGCCCTAATTTCTTCCACACTAGTTTCCAATTTTCCCAGCAGTTTTTGCCGAATAGTGAGTTCTTATCCCAAAAGCTGGGGTCTTTGGATTTGTCAAACACTAGATTGCTATAGTTATTGCCTAGTTTATCCTGTGATCCTATCCTCTTTCACTGATTGACTACTCTATTTCTTAGCCAGTACTAAATGGTTTTGATGACCGCTACTTTGTAATATAGTTTTAGATCTGGTACAGCAAGGCCACTTTCATCAGCCTTTTTTTTTTCATTAATTCTCTTGAAATTCTTGACATTTTGTTCTTCCAGATGAACTTTGCTATTATTGTTTTTCTAGATCTGTAAAATAATTTCTTGGGAGTTTGATTAGTATGGCACTAAATGCGTAAATTGATTTAGTTAGTATTGTCATTTTTATTACATTTGCTTGGGCTCCCCATTAACAGTTGATATTTTCCCAACTGATTAGGTCTGACTTTATTTGTGTGGAAAGTGTTTTGTAGTTTAATTCGTATAGTTCCTGACTTTCCCTTGGCAGATAGATTCCCAAGTATTTTATACTATCAAAACTTATTTTGAATGGAACTTCTTTTTGTATGTCTTGCTTCTGAACTTTGTTGGTAATATATAAAATGCTTATGATTTATGCGGATTTATTTTGTATCCTGCAACTCTGCTAAAATTGTGAATTGTTTCTAGTAGTTTTTTAGTTGAGTCTCTATGGTTCTCTAAGTATACTATCATATTATCTGCAAAGAGTGATAATTTGGTTTCCTCATTGCCTACTCTAATTCCTTTAATCTCTTTTTCTTCTCTTACTGCCAAAGCTAACATTTCTAATACAATATTAAATAGTGATGATGACAGTGGGCAGCCTTGTTTCACTCCTGATCTTATTGGGAATGGTTCTAGTTTGACTCCATTACATATGATGCTTGCTGATGGTTTTAAGTAGATGCTACTAATCATTTTGAGGAAAAGCCCATTTATTCCTATACTCTCTAGTGTTATTAATAGGAATGGGTGTTGGATTTTATCAAATGCTTTTTCTACATCTATTGAGATAATCATATGATTTTTGTTAGTTTGGTTATTAATATAATTGATTATGCTTATAGTTTTCCTAATATTGAACCATCCCTGCATTCCTGGTATAAATCCTACTTGGTCATAGTATATTATCTTGGGGATGGCTTTCTGTAATCTCATTGCTAATATCTTATTTAAGAATTTTGCATCAATATCCATTAGGGAAATTTGTCTATAGTTTTCTTTCTCTGTTTTCTCCCTACCTGGTTTAGCTATAAGCACCATATTTGTATCATAGAAGGAATTTGGTAGTACACCTTCTTTCACTATTTTTTCAAATAGGTTATATAGTATTGGTAATTAATTGCTGGGCACTTGGGGCTAGGTCCGGTGTTCTCAGTGGTTTACAATCTACCTTTTATAAAAGACAGATCTGCCTACAAGCAGGGCAGAGGGACCTAAGAGGCTCACAGACACTTCCCAGGTGCTTCTTAGAAATGTTCTGAGTTCTGTTCCACTTCCTGCTCTGTCTCCCAGAGCTGTAGAATGAACTCAGCAAACTGACCCTCTTTTCCCCCCGCCCCCTGCCTGCCTGTAACAGACCTGTTCTGAAGCTCCTCCAAGGTAACTTCTGATGGAAATGTGTTGCACTCCAAATATTTGTGGGTGTTTTGACTCCAAAACCAGTTTAGAGGCTTAATCTTCTGTCCTTTTGAGAGAAGGTCAGAGGAGGTGACAGAGACTCGTGTCTGTACTTCGCCATCTTGTCTCTGCCCCCTCCCCTTTGCTTACTTCTCAAAGACACTTGGTGTCTTTGGGTGACCCTCTTGCCTTAGAGCAGTAGCTGCTATGGCCCTTCTCATTGAGGATGCTCCTAAACTCACCCTAGGTCAGCCTTTGGAGGTTTTAATCCCCAGAGAATTTTGGAAGTCAACAGTCATCAGTGGTTTATTTGTGGGAGGCTTATATCAGGCTATCCTGTAAGACACCCCCAACTTGATTCTCCTAGTGTTCTGCAACCTTAAACTTGCCACTCTGCTCCATGACAACATTCAATCCACTGACATTACAATCCAGAAGATGAATGATTTACAGATGGAACCAGCCTTTTTTTTTTTTTTAATGGGGAAAGGAAGGCTGGTTATTCTGTGGTAACCCTCAATAGCACCTTGGATCCTAATCCACAACCTGAATTCATTGCCTTTACTAGGGCTTCTGGACCTGGGGAAAGGAATGAGAGTGAACATCTATGTTGACTCCAATATGCTTTTGATATTTTGCACATTCATGGGGCTATTTGGAAAGAAGGGAGATTTCTGATAGCAAAAAAGTTCTCCTATTAAATATACAAGGGAAACAGGATTGCAGATTCAGCTGCTCTTGCTGCTGCTCATTTGCTCCTGACCATGGCATCTTTACTTCCCCAGCTCAGAAGAAACGGGACACATTCTTTCTCCTTCTGGGTGGTTTCAAACACTCTCAGGCCAGTTCCTAATCCCAGAGGCAAGCCAGGTTAATTCTTTCTGTCCTGCCCAGCTCTTTGCAGAGTGACTCAAATAACACAAAAGGTGGCTAAAGTCTGTAAGATTAATATTTTCTCTCTGGCTCTCTTAGTGTCAGATTGTGGGCCCTGCCAGTGGGGAGATGATTCCTTAGTCTTTAGTCAGGCTAGGGAACTTCATGGGCAGGGGGGTATTCAGGATTGTTCGATGTGCTCTCAGCATCCTCAAGGCAGTTCACAGATGGGAACTGGTACATTATTTACAAAGGCCCCATTCCCAAATGTCACCATCCCCACCCTGGATGCCATCCCATTTGTACTATCTATGCCCCCAGGGGAATAAGTTTAACTGATTGCCCCTGTTTTTGCTGGAAAGGATCTCTTACCCACATAATAATTGTAGGATATCCATTCCAAAATTATGCTGGCAAACTCACTCATAATGCTTCTACACCATCTTCCTTGCAGCTTCTTCATTACCTCCTGAGAACTAGCATTTTGAATCTTGAAGCCAGCCACCGGAAACTTCTCTATAGTCTACCCCAAGCTACTCACTTGAAAAAAATGCTCTGAAATCCTTTGTGAAGCCTATTTTCACTGGTCACAAGCTAGGAGAAACAAACAGATCTGTCAAATGTGCCCAGTTTATGAAAGGGCTGCTAAACCCCCCATCCTGAACCCTATCTAGAGGAGGGCTACATACTTAGGGAAGGACTGGAAGATGGATTCTACACATATCCCCCCCATTTGGGGCTTCAAACTGCTTTTGGATTTTTGTTAACACCTTTACTAACTGGGTAAAAGCCTTCCTTGAAGGCTCAAGTTTTTGCTAAAGGAGATCAAACCCCTTTAAGATTACTTATAAACTCTATACGTCATCCTCTCTACCCAATGCTTAACACCTTTTAAACACTATAGTTCTTGCACCCTAGGAGATCTGAGTGCTCCCTTCACTGTGTATAATGTCACTGCTTCAGACACTGCTCCTACCCCTTCAAGGAGATAAAAGTGGGGATTTGGGGAAAATGTTCTTTGGTATTTGTCCTAGGAAAAGCTGTTTGGATAAGAACCATTCATGATAGCCTGATCTCACCCTCCCAGCCTTCCTCTGGGTGGGGTTCCTAGCTATTGCCCCAACTAACTCCACTTTTAATTATTCTTTTTGCTCATATTTAGCCCCTGCACTTTTAACCTACTTTTGAGATTTGTTTCCTCCAGGCTCCAAGCTATGAACTTCCAACTATTTGTTCACCCTGAATACTATTGGCTAACTGATTCTGATACCCAGGCCCCCTCTGAGTGCTGCTGCCCTCATCTTGCCTTCCCTTCTCAGCCTGGATCCATTGGGTAGGGGGAGTGTCTCCCTCCACCCCTTATCAACATGAAGCAGCTCCAGAGGATGAGGCCTCCATTCCATTGTCCCAAATGAGTTTGGGGACATCTGCTTAAGAGAGCTATGGTATAGCTTCTAGGGAAATATAGTGGTGTTTTTGGCTTCCCCTGACCTTGTAAGGATTTCTGTTCTGACACTCTACTGAATTCCAAAGTCATCTGCCTTTGCCTGCCCCCCAACCTAGGAATGCTATTATTCTGACAATGTGTCTGATTCCTGAGATCACTCCTCAATTCATTGCTAACTGATAATCTTGTCAGTGAGAACAAAAATTCTGCAAACCACTCAGTTCATTAAGGACTATCAGATAGATAATCTGTTGGTCAGTGATAACCAAATTATGGAGATAACTCCTCTATCCTACCTATGGGCCTATTAGCATGTCAGTAAAAGAAAGCTAAATAAATGTGTCTTCTTGCTATTGTTTCTCTGCTTTTTTTTTTTTTTTTGGAAATTTAGCCCACTTTATAATGGTGCTACAATTACAATAAACTTTACCCTTTAACTTGGGGGGAAAAATAAGGTCTTTATTAGAACCTTTGAATGAAAAATGCTTTCCCATTTTATTGCTTCTAAGGGAAAAAATCTAACAAAGAGGCATCTAAAAATGATGTTGACTGTCTAAAAGGTAATGGGTTGTTGTTGTTGTTGTTGTTTTTATTGTTTGTTTTGTTTTGTTTTAATAGAGATTTTCAAAGAAGATACCAATGAATTTTTCAAATAATCTTCCTCTAAATGGAGAATGCAAAAAGATATAAGCTACTTGGTGGCTAGAATTATTATTATTATTCATTAAAGCTTTTTTATTGTTCAAAAGATTGGACAATTCTTCAACATTAGCCCTTGCAAAACTTTGTGTTCCAATTTCCCCCTTCTTCCTCCACACCCTCCCCTAGATGTCGTGGTAGAAATATATGTTAAATCCAATATATGTATACATATGTATATAATTATTGTGCTGCACAAGAAAAAAAAAGAGAAGTAAAATAAAATGTAAGCAAACAACAAAAAGAGTCAAAATGCTTTGTTGTAAACCACACTCAGTTCCCTCAGTCCTCTCTCTGGATGTAGATGGGTTTCTTCATCACTGAACAATTGGAAGTGATTTGAATCATCTTCATGTTGAAGAGAGCCATGTCCATCAGACTTGATCATGGTGTAATCTTGTTATTGTGGCTAGAATTATTTACTAGAATATACCCTATATAAATATTGCTATATTTCATGTACTTATTTATGGTAAATTATTTTGCTACAATAGAGATATCAAAAAATTTAAGGTAAATTGTACCTGATTTGGAACAATTTTCTCAAACTATTACTCACTCACACATAGCATTCTGATTTACAGGATGGTGGCATAGTCATAAACTTAAGAAAATTGAAATTTTTGGGGTAATGATGAATGCTTTTGTTTTGGACATGATTTTGAAATGATTTCAAGGTATTTATTCTGAGATACCTTATGGTCACAAGAAAGGTTTCAGTTAGATAAAAAGATCTGAAAGTCATCTGCATCAAAAGCATATGTGGACTCTTGGGATTATTGGGGTCATTAAGTGAGATATTATAGTAGGAGAAGAGAACTTTGTGTAAATTCTTTAAAGAAACCCGTGGTTAGTGGGCAAGACCTAAAGAAAGACCAAGTAAAGATCGAGAAGAATTAGTCAAATAGGCTGGGATAGAAAAATTTTGTTATAAAATTCTAGGGAAAAGGTATTAACCCAAAAAAGAGGGTCATCAGAAACAACAAAGGCAAAAGAGAGGTAAAGACAGATGAAAACTGAAGGGAAAAAAAAAACTTAGATTTGTCAATAAATAGATTTTTGGCAGTTTCAGTTAATATCTGAAATCACTGTTTATCTTCTAATTCTCTTTTCTAAATTGAGACAAGAAGATAATTTCAGAAAGGCATGATTGACCAGGGTCTTAGAGGCATTCTTTGGTATGAGAAAAAGTAGAAATAGGAAAGGGTAAGAAAGGGGGGAAAAGTCAGAATGATCATCTATCATTAGCCATTTATATTACAGTTGGCAAACAGACATATCCAAATTGTAGTAACAAAAAATGATTTTTATTAGAATTCAATTAACCTAGCACAATTTACTCTGTGACTCTGTCTGTTTACTTCTTTTAAAATCAGTTAATTTTTCTGTGTTCCTCAGATTCCATGAGCTCCCTAATCTCTGAGACTATCCACACCAATTTCAAGGTGTGGATAGGAACAGAGGAACAGAAAGGGCTGCTGTCCCCAAAGTTATTATTTATCTTTACTTGCCCACTGTCTTCCCTCCAGAATAAAACTCCAAGCAATATGAATTAAACTTAGGTACATCTAATACCTAGGTTTCCTCAAATGTGGGTAAGTAGGTATCTTCCCACAAAGGAACTCAATGTATAATATGAATATAGAACTTTTCATGCTAAAAATGCATAAGATTCTAAATATTCAAGGGTAGTACTTATGAACAAATACAGAGATATAAAGCACTTAGCTATTCCATTGGATTCTTCACAGAAGTTAAAGCCATTGTTGGCTCACTGAACAAAAACTTCCCCTTACTTCAGACCTGTCATCATCTGAGCAACTTCCAGCAGATTGCTGAAGAATTGGGAAATGTAAAAATTCCTTACCTCTTGTGAATTTAAAACCTTCAGCATCAGGCTGATTCTCTAGGGGATTTTCTCCTTTTCTGAGAATAAAAGTTTTAAGGACATCTCCCTTTGAAAAGCTGGTTCATGATTCCCAAACTAAGGAATATTTCAAACTTGACCATTCTCAGGCTCAGGAGAGCTCTGTACAGCATTTCTATAAGCATGTGCTTATTCTTAGGATTTTTGTACACAGTATACAGAAAAGAAAACAAAAAATTAAAAGGCTGTTATAATCTTCAGTTTTCTCATAATCTGTTTGCTATTTTCCAATGTCTTTTTACTGATAGTGTAAAAGCAGGATGTTGGACTAAATGATCTTTACAAACTATCGATGTCTAAATATATGTTAGAAGTAAATAGAATGTTTGATTCTTAGTATTCAGACACCCTTGCTTATAATAAGTGGTGCACTGAATACAGTGCAAGACAGAGTAAGGAACACTAATTTTCTGAATCCAAATTTGGCTTTAGAAACTAGATGGTAACTTGGAAAAGTCACTTTACCTGATTTACTTCAGTTTCCTCGATTTTAAAATGATTTGCAGAAGTAAAGGGAAACCCATTCCAACATCTTTTTCAAGAAATACCCAAAGGGGATATGAAAAGTTGGACATGACAAAATAAAATATTTCAGTGTCAACTGCCAAGACAAACCCAAGAACTATATGAAAACAATTACAAAACACTTCTTATACAAATAGAATCTAAACAAATGGAAAAATATCAGTTCTCATGGGTAGGCCAAGCTAATATAATAAAAATGTCAATGCTGCCTAAATTGATTTACCTGTACACTTCCATAACAATAAAACTATAAAAATTATTTTGTAGAACAAGAAAAATTAGCAAAAATTCATCTCGAAGAACAAAAGGTCAAGAATATCAAGGGAATTAACAAAAAATAAAATGCAAAGGATGATGGCTTAGCAATACCAAACCAAAAACTATATTATAAAGCAGCAGTCATCAAAACCATTTAGTATTGGCTAAGAAATAGACGTGGATCAGTGGAATAGGTTAGGTTCAAAAGACACAATAATTAAGTCCTATAGTAATCTAGTATTTGATAAATCCCCAAACTTTATTTCTGGAATAAGAGCTCACTATTTGACATAAATTGCTGTGTAAACTGGTAAATAATATATCAGAAACTTGGCATAGACCTACATCTCACACTGCATACCAATAAGATCTAAATGGGTACATGATTTGGGAATAAAGAATGATATCATAAATAAATCAAGAGAGCAAGGGATAATTTTCCTATCAGATCT
>JAJPUD010011172.1:0-35000 GCA_023553655.1 Myrmecobius fasciatus | reverse complement strand
TAAGAAAACGGGAAAGGCAAGAGGGAGCTAGGTCATGAAGAACTTTGAATGTTAAACAAGCCATTTTGTATTTGATCCTAAAGGCAATAGCAAACCACTGGGGACAAAAACATTAGTAGACTAGTGATTTAAGGAATATCTTCTCCTCTATCTTTTAATTTATCCAAATAGATGCAATCCTAATGCAAGGTTCTGACCAGTAGTCTTTCATTATTTTTTACCTCGTCCCCTAATGTTAGCTACCATCATAAACATGCTCGCTAGCTACAATCTCATTTTCCCATCCTTCTTCTCTTTAATCTTAATGCAATTTGGGATGGAGTTTACTTGAAAGAAAGAAATGAGCCAAAAGGTCATTGGATTTGAAGTCAGAGGTCTGAGTTCTGAGTCCCAGCTCTAACAATGTCAGTGCAAACTACAGCAGGTCACTTTGTCTTTCAAAGCCTCAATTTTATATATTATTTAATGATTTTTTACATTTATATTCTGTTATTTTGTATGTTGTTTCTTTGGCAACATTTCACTTTTTACCAGTATTATATAAACTGGTGAAATATTAATGATATTATTTATATAGATATTAGTAAAATGTACAAAGGACTGTGTATATGTTATCTATCATTTAAAATAAGTCTAAATCCATACATCATATAACAGTTTAAGCGATCTTCCTATCTTGCCAATTAATTCCTACATTCCAATCAGACTATACTGTTCATTGCTTTCCATTCTCATTCCACCGTCCTCCTATTTTAGGGCCCAGCTTGGATGCCATCATTTTAATTGATCTATGATGATATCCTGCCTCCCCACTACACACACAGACATACATACACACACACACACACACACAGAGTGATCCTTACATATTTCAGGTCATGCTTTTAAAATTAAAGGGATACTTGATTTGTTCCACTATATCCAGGTATCAAGTACTTAACTTCTCCTGTGCATTTAATCATATTCTACCTTGTTTCACTAAATTTACTTCAGCAAGAATTTACCAGTGCTATTTATGTGCAGAACATTCTCTTGGACACTGAAATGTAATTGTGGAAAACAATACAGAAACATCCCCCAAGGAGCTCACAGTATAAAAGAATACATGGGTACAGGGCACAGCATGTATAAAATTTAAGTAAGATACAGCATAGCATATATTGTGGGCAAAAAATGTGTTCTAGGAAAAAACAAGGAAATGAAAAATTCCTTATTATATTTGTAGTTACTTGTGTTCATGTCTCGCCATAGTTAAACTCAACCTCACCTGACTAAAACTTCCCTATATGAGCTCATAATAAATGTTTGTTTAATTGGATTTAATCAAAGTACATAAATTAACCTACTTAAAAGCAATTTTAGTCTATCCTAAATTTACTCCATTTACCTAAGTAGCTAGTTGCAGAACTTCTATATACCCAGACACATAATTTCTATGAAATTGTCTTATATAATATACTGAACATTGGCCTTTTGCTTCCCACCTGTCACAATTCCCCACATCCTATCCCAGAATATCCTGCTCTCTCATTTGTATCTCTTTTTATTGTCCTCTTGAACTGAGATCATTGGTTTAATAAAAACTTCTTGTTGCCACTGATCTCTTGTCAGAATGGTAATGATTTAAAATGCGTAAGGAGACATATATTTCTAGGCAGGGCCAATGTGGGAATTTGTTTTCCAGGACTATATTTATGACGAAGGTTTTATTTTATTTTTTTTTCATATACCATAATTTATTCAGCCACTCTCCAATTGATGGGCATCCATTCAGTTTCCAGTTTCTAGCCAATATAAAAAGGGCTGCCACAAACATTTTTGCATATGTGGGGCCCTTTCCCTCCTTTAAGATCTCTTTTTTTTTTCAATAAAGCTTTTTATTTACAAAACATATGAGTGATTTTTCTACATTGACCTTTGCAAAAACTTTTTTTCCCAAGCTTTTCCCCTCTTTCCCCCCACCCCCCACCCCTAGATGACAGGTAATCTAATATATGCTAAATAGGATAAATTATATGACAAATACAATATATGTATACATATCTATACAGTTATCTTACTGCATAAGAAATATCAGATCTAGAAAGAGAAGAAGAAAAAACAACTTAATAAGGAAAACAAAATGCATGGAGATATTCACAGAAAGCGTTAAAATGCTGTGTTGTGGTCCGCACTCAGTTCCCACAGGCCTCTCTCTAGAAGTATATGACTATCTTCATCGCTGAACAGTAGGAACTGGTTTGAATCACATCATTGTTCAAGAGAACCATGTCCATCAAAATTGATCATCATATAGTCTTGTTGCTGTGTATAATGTTCTCCTGGTTCTGCTGATTTCACTCAGCATCAGTTCATGTAAGTCTCTCCAATCCTCTCTGAAATCCTCCTGTTGGTCATTTCTTACAGAACAATAATATTCCATAACATTCATATACCATAATTTATTCAGCCACTCTCCAGTTGATGGGCATCCTTTCAATTTCCAGTTTCTTGCCACTACAAAAAGGATGCCACAAACATTTTTGCACGTGTGGGTCCCTTTCCCTCCTTTAAAATCTCTTTGGGATATAGGCCCAGTAGAAACACTGCTGGGTCAAATGGTATGCACAGTTTGATAACTTTTTGAGCATAGTTCCAAATTGCTCTCCAGAATGGTTGGATCCATTCACAGTTCCACCAACAATGTATCAGTGTCCCAGTTTTCCCATATCCCCTCCAACAGTTATATGATGAAGGTTTTATTCTTCATTTTTTTTCTGTTTGTTGTTGTTGTTGCTGTTATTGTTGCTGTTCAGTAGGAATAAAAGCATATTATAAATGCATAAAAATAAACAAATTTATGCTAAAAATTTCTGCCAAGTTTCCATCAAAAAGGAGAGCAGAGTGTCTACTTGAACTTTTGTATTCCACGTAGATATTTCTTTGAGAATTGATTCGTTAAGTCACTTACTATTGTTCTCTCTAAAGGAGAGTTTTATATAACACAAGATATTTTGTTAATTTTAAAAATAAATGTTTATTAATATCTTTTGTCTTTATATCACATCTTCAAATTATTTAGTCATTTCCTGATTGTTGAACTCCTACTGTTGTCTAATCTCATTGCAGAAGGTAACACCTTTACATCACTCCCTTCCTCCCCCCATAACTTTCCTTTTCCATTGACACAGAGGTTATTCCAAAACTAGAAATCTCCCATAGAAATTTTGATTTTTTGAGATATCAATGTTTAAAATCATGCCTTAACCCCAAATCACTTTAGTTCTCAATGACTGACCAAGACCAAGCCACACTTGATATTGTTTGGGCACTGATTGACTCAAAGTTAATGTAAGTATCAATTGTTTCTATTTTAGCCAGAAAACCTGAGAGTCTCCCCCGCCCCCAGATTGATAATTTTTTAAGTTGGTATTTCTTATCTATCCTTAATTACTCATTGGGCATTGCCTGATTCAAACTGTAACCTGCTAAAGACCTTTAAAATAGCTTTAAAAATTCAAAGTCTCCCACTGATCTATATTTTGCCACTGGACATAGATGGCTCCATAAAAGAAAGTGAAGTTGTTAAATGCACAGCCCTCCCTCACTTAAAGCTAATTACCTTGCAAGTCATGGCATCACCTCCCTCATGTCGTGATCCTCTTCAAGAATGAAAGACAAACAACACATAACAAAAATCCCAAACTCAATTCACTATTATTGCCTCTCAAACCTACCCCACATCCCAATTCTTTATTCCACTCAAGGCCATTAGGATCCTTTTAGTATCTCAAGTTTACCACATTGGTAGTTGGTTGACTCCTCAGTCTTACTTATTCAATTCTGCTTATCCAATCAGTTGTCAAATCTTGTCCTTTGACCCTCTACAACATCTTTTTTATCCATTCCTTCCCTCCTTATATTCACAATATCCACTATTCAATGCGCTACTGCAAAAGCCTTCTAATTGGTATTCCTGCCTTGTCACTCTCCTTTTAAACCTATCCCTAACTCAGCTTTCAAAGAGATTTTCTTAAAGCATAGGAGGTGAAAATTGACCAGTTTTCTATCAATTGGGGAATGAATTAATAAGTTATGGTATATGAATGCAATGGAATATTACTGTTCTATATGAAATGATGAAAAAAATGATTTCAGAAAAATCTGGAGACAATTTTATGAACTGATAGTGAGTGAAGTGAGCAGAATCAGAAGAACATTGCACATAGTAACAGCAAAATTATGTGATTATCCTATAATGATCAACTTAGCTCTTCTCAGAAATGCAGTGATTCAAGATATTCCAATAGACTTGGAATGCAAAATGCCATCCACATCCAGAGAAAGAATTATGATGATTGATTAATTAACTGAGTTGTTTACAGTTTTTTTTAAATAATATACTATAGAGTTTTCATATTACATGTTGATTTTCAGTTCATTGTGACATATGGAGTATGATGTTAGTTTAACTTCTGTTAAAATACTTTACTGATTTCCCTACAATACTTGTCAAATAAGTATTTCTTCTCCAAATAATGCATGTGTGTGGTCATGATTCACATTTTTTATTTCATTAATATTTTGCTGAAGAAAGTTTGTTGTAGTGATGAGAATACTGGATATGTACCAAAAGATTGTCTTGCAAATCCTCTTACTTATATGCTTCATGAATGCCAGTAACCCCTTCTTTCACCTTTCTGAGACTTTTTCTTTAACCTTAAAGTGGGAATAATATAGCTTGCTCCACTTTCTTCACAGACTTGTAAACACACTGCTTTGTAAAGCCTTATATAAGTATTGGATATAATTAATAAACATCATATATGCCAGACTTTGTGTGCTAGACACTAAAAATACAAAGGCAAAGATGAAATAGTTTCTTCCCTCAAGGAACTTGCATTCTATCATATGAGACAATTTACATAGATATAGGGATATACAAAGTAGATTCAGGGTGATTGGTATTATTTTATTTCTTGTGTTTTAGGTCATATTTCTTTGTATATTTTTATACTTTTTTGTGAATCAGTGTCAATTGAAGTTCATTTATTTTTCATTTTGTTCTGTTATTTTAGATGATCAAATGAATTAAGATATGATCAGATTTAATTTACCTAGAATAGTAAAAGTTTTTTGTTTTGTTTTGTTTCCAATTAAATGCTAATTAAATGGGAAAATACTACCTAGATTATCATACTTGAATACAATGTAATGCTCCTTAGAGGTAAGAAAAATGACTATGATGAATAAGAAAAATTATAGGAAGATATAAACTATGGAAAATGCTTCAGAACCATACGCTCCGATGAAATAGAAATAAATGCAATGAAAAACATCATAGTAACAAAATGATCAAAACTAAACATTATGAAATTGTGATGATCAAGACTGTGCCCAAAGAAGGATATAAGAAGGTCCTTCACTCTGCCATTTTAACATAACTAGGTATCTCATCGTTAGTAATACTTCATAAGCTGTCAGATTTCTTTGGTATTCTTTTTACTTGTTTTATAAAGGATAATTCTGTGGTTGAGAAGGGTATATATTTTGAAAATAAGGTGATTTTTAAATAATCATAATCCTTGTATTTAAATTTATATTTAATTTTACATTTATATTTAAATTCATATTTAAAATTAAAGATTAAAATTTAAGACAGCTCAATTTATGTTCTATCATTATGCATAGTAAGCCTATATGCATCTCTTATTCTTAGTTTCTTCATATTTAAACTTGGTCCAATATTTCTTAAACTAATTTTCTCATAGTTTGTGAATGAAGCATTATATAAATCTCAGTTACTATCTTCAGTTATCTGAGTGATCAATGAATCAACAAGTATTTATTAACTACCTATTATGTAGCATATTTTTAAGTCCAATATACTTAAAATATTAACTAAGATTGAATTGCATAAGACCTTCTTTTAATCTATCCTACTAAACTCCTACCTATTTTGTATTATATTTAACAGATAAAAGTGAAACAAAAATAGCTGCTGAGCCCAGACCCCAGCACAAGGAGCTCAGAGCAAGAATCTGGGGCAAGGAACCAGGTTGTTTGTGGTGTCTGCACACTGGGGAATCTACTGTGAGGCTCTTAGGCTGCTCTGTCCTAGTTGCAAGCTGTTGGTTCATCAGATTTGCTGCCATAAGCAGCAAATACAAAAGGCAAATTGTGAACCATTGAGCCCCAGAAGAACACAAGACCTGGCCAGGTTTACTCAGCACCAGAACTCAGTCAGCAGAACTGACCCAGGACAAACTAAAGTAGCTGTCGCCACTTTGTCTTAAGAGTAGATCTCAATCTTTAAAAAAAATGAGCAAAAAAGCAAAAATAACTCTGACCATAGACAGCTTTTATGGAGAAAGAAAGGAACAGACCTCAAATCCTGAGCAACCTAAAGGCAAATCAACTCCAGATGAACCCCCATCTGGATTTGAGTTGGTCCGCATTTCACAAGGCTCTCTTGGAAGAATTCAAAAAGGATCTTTAAAAAGATAGCTAGAAGAAAAATGGAAAAAGGAAATGAAATCTTTACAAGAGTGTATGGAAAAGGAAAATAAGAAATTGTCTGAAGAAAACTCCTTAAAAATAGACTTGGTGAAATGGAAAAAAAAACATATAGCTCCTTACAAAATAGATATGAAAAAGAAACCAATTAATTCAAAAATCTGTGAAATGGAAAAAAAAAATGCAAGGAACAAAACTTCACATAAAAGTTCAATTGGCCAAACGCAAAAGGAAATTAAAAAACTTAATTGAAGAAAATAATTCATTAAAAATTAGAATTGAACAAATGGAAGTAAAAGACTCAATGATACTTCAAGAATCAGTCTAATAAAATAAAAAATATTGAAAAAAAATAGGAGAAAATGTAAAATACCTCATTGGAAAAACAACTGACCTGGAAAATAGGTCTAAGAGAGACAGTCTAAGAATTATTGGACTTCCTGAAAACCATGATAAATAAAAGGTTTAGATATCAACTTTCTGGAAATAATCAAGGAAAAATGCCCAGATGTCCTAGAACCAGAGAGTAAAATAGTCATTGAAAGAATTCACCAATCTCCTCCTGAAAGAGACCCAAAAATAAAAACTTCAAAAAACATCATAGCTAAATTTCAGATTTATCAAATCATGGAGAAAATATTGCAAGCAACCAGAAGGAAACAATTTGAATACAGAAAAGCAACAATCAGGATTACCCAGGACCTAGCAGCATCCCCTTGAAAGGATCAAAGAGCCTGGAATCTGATATTCTGAAAGGCAAAGAAACTTGAATTACAGTCAAGAATCAATTATCTAGCAAAGTTCAATGAAACAGATGAATTTCACCCATTTCTAAAAAAAAGACCAGAGATGAAGAGAAAATTTGATCTTCAAATACAGAACTCAAGGAAAGCAAAGAAGGTAAAAAGGGAAAAAAGGTAATTTTCTTTTAAAAGTCAAAAAGCTGATATTCTTTTATGGGAATATGATGTGTTTAACTGTTGAGATCTGTATCTCTGGTATGGATATTCTTGGAGGGTACAGGTGAAATTTGATTGTATTGTGATGATTTACAAAAGACACTAGACAAAGAAAGGTGACTATTGGAAGAAAAGGAAAATGAAGTTAAAATGTGGTAAATTACATCTCATGAGGTAGCAAAAAAGACCTATTGAAACTGAGAGAAAGAGAGGAAAGAGATTAGCATTGTGCAAAATTTATTATCATCATACAAAATAAATCCACATAAATCATCAGTATTTTTATATATTACCAATAAAGTTCAGCAGGAAGAGATACAAAAAGAAATTCCATTCAAAATAACTGTTGATAGTATAAACTATTTGGGAATTTATCTGCCAAGGGATAGTCAGGAACTACATGAACTAAACTACAAAACACTTTCCACACAAATAAAATCAGACATAGTCAATTGGAAAAATTTAAAATGCTCATGGGTAGGCCGAGCGAATATAATAAAAATGACAATATTACCCAAAGTAATTTACTTATTTAGTGCCATACCAATACAACTCCCAAGAAATTATCTTACAGATCTAGAAAAAATAGTAGCAAAGTTCATTTGGAAAAAGAAAAGGTCAAGAATTTCAAAGGGATTAATGAAAAAAAAAGGTTGACAATGGTGGACTTGCTGTACCAGATCTAAAACTATATTACAAAGCAGCGGTCATCAAAACCAGTTGGTACTGGCTAAGAAATACAGTAGTCGATCAGTGGAATAGGATAGAATCACAAGACAAACTAGGCAGTAACTATAGCAATTTAGTCTTTGATAAACCCAAAGACCCCAGCTTTGGGGATAAGTATTAATATTTGACAAAAACTGCTGGGAAAATTGGAAACTAGTGTGGAAGAAATTAGGGCTTGACCCACATCTAACACCACATACCAAAATAAGATCTAAATGGGTTCATGATCTGGATACAAAGAGTGATACTATAAGTAAATTAGAGGAATGTAATATAGTTTACCTCTCAGACCTATGGAGATGGAATAAATTTATGTCCAAAGAAGAACTGGAACTCTTAATTGAAAACCAGATAGATAACTTTGACTATATTAAGTTAAAAAGTTTTTGTACAAACAAAATCAATGCAGACAAGATTAGGAGGGAAGCAATAAATTGGGAAATCATCTTTACATTTAAGGGTTCTGATAAAGGTCTCATCTATAAAATATATAGAGAATTGTCTCATATTTATAAAAATTCAAGCCATTCTCCAATCGATAAATGGTCAAATGATATGAACAGACAATTTGCAGAGGATGAAATTAAAACTATTTATAATAATATGAAAAGGTTCTCCAAATAACTATTGATCAGAGAAATGGAAATCAAGACAACCCTGAGGTACCACTTCACACCTGTCAGATTGGCTAAGATGACAGGAAAAGATAGTGATGAATATTGGAGGGGATGTGGGAGGGCTGGGACACTGATGCATTGTTGGTGGAGCTGTGAACGGATACAGCCATTCTAGAGAACAATTTGGAGCTACGCTCAAAAAGTTATCAAACTGTGCATACCCTTTGACCCAACAGCATTTCTATTGGGCTTATTTCCCAAAGAAATCATAAAGGAAGGAAAGGGCCCCACATGTGCAAGAATGTTTGTGGCAGCCCTTTTTGTAGTGGCTAGAAACTGGAAATTGAATAGATGCCCTTCAGTTGGAGAATGGCTGAATAAATTATGGTATATGAATATTATGGAATATTATTGTTCTGTAAGAAATGACCAGCAAGATGATTTCAGAGAGGCTTGGAGAGACTTACATGAACTGATGCTGAGTGAAATGAGCAGATCCAGGAGATCATTATACACGGCAACAACAGTACTATATGACGATCAATTCTGATAGACATGGCTCTCTTCAACAATGAAATGTTTCAAACCACCTCCAATTGTTCACTGAAGAAAGCCATATACACCCAGAGAGAGGGATGTGAAATGTGGACCACAACATAACATTCTCATACTCCTTGATAGATGTTTGCTTACATTGTGTTTCCTTAATCTGATATATTTTTTGTGTAGATAAGATTTTTCTTGCACAACAATGATAAGTTTGGAAATATGTATACATATATTCGATTTGCCAATATTTTAACATAATTAACATGTAGTGGATGTCCTGCCATCTAGGAGAAGGGTGGGGAGTTGGGGGGAAAATTTGTAACAGAAAGCTATGTAAGGGTTATTGTTGAAGAATTACCCACACATATGTTATGCAAATAAAATTTTAAAAAATGGAAAAAACTTATTATCATTAGATTTGGCTCAAAGAGAAACTATTAGACACATTTAGTTTCACAGAGAAGCTAGTTTCACCCTACAGGGAAATAAGAGAGAAGGGGGAAAGGAGAAGGAGAGGATAATAGAAAGGAGAACAAAAGTAGAAGGGGAAAGGCATAAGAAAAGTGGAGGAGCTGAAAAAGGGGAGGGCTGTTTGAGGAAGGGGATGATCAGTGACAAAATTCTGAGGAAGGAAAGGGGAAAGGGAAGAAAAAAATATAACTGGGTGTAAACAAGATGGCAGAAAATACAGTTAGTATTTTTATCTGCGAATATGAATGGGATGAACTCTCACCTAAAATGGAAGCAGATAGCAGACTGGATTAAAAGTCAGAATTCTACAATTTGTAAGAAATTCATTTAAAGCAAAGTGATACATTTAGAGTAAAGGTAAAAGGCTGGAGCAGCATCTATTATGCTTCAGCTAAGGTAAAAATAGTAGGAGTAGCAATTCTGATCTCACATCAAGTAAAAGTAACAATAGATCTAATTAAAAGAGATAAGAAAGGAAACTACATCCTACTTAAAGGTACCATAGATAGTGAAGTAATATGAATACTAAATATATATGCACCAAGTAGTATAACATCCAAATTCCTAGAAAAGGAGTTGAGAGCTATAAGAAGAACTAGCAGCAAAACTGTACTAGTGGGGGAACTCAACCTTCCTCTCTCAGAATCAGATAAGTTGAACCACAAAATAAATAAGAAAGAAGCTAAGAAGGTAAATAGAATCCTAGAAAATTTAGGGATGATAGACATTTGGAGAAAATTGGATGGAGACGGAAAGGAATATTCTTTTTTTCTCGGCAGTGCCTAGAACCTATACAAAAATTGACCATGTATTAAGGCATTAGTAAATAAGTAAATAAGGCATAGTGAATGCCTATTTCTCAGATCATTATGAAATAAAAATCACATGCAATAAAAGGCCAGGGGAAAATAGAATAAAAATTAATCGGAAACTAAATCATGTAATTCTAAACAACAAGTGGTTGTAATGACAAGTCATAGCCATGATCAATAATTTCATCCAAGAGAATGACAACCATGAGACAACATATCAAAATTTGTGGAATGCAGCTAAAGTGGTTATTAAGGGAAATTTTATATCTGTAGATGCTTGCTTGTATAAAAAGAGAAAGAGAAGATCAATAAATTGGGTTTACAACCAAAAAAAGCTAGAAAAATAACAAATTAAAAATCCCCAATTAAATAGCAAATTTGAAACCCGGAAAATTAAAGATTAATAAAATTAAAGTAACAAAAGCGTTGAATTACTAAATACAACTGAGTTTAGTTTTTGAAAAAAAAATTTATATACCTTAGTTTATTTGATTAGAAAAAGGAAAGAAGAAAGTCAAATTGTTAGTATCAAAAATCAAAAAGGAGAACTTTCCACCAATGCAGACAAAATTAGAGCAATAATTAGGAGTTATTTTACCCAAGTATATGTCAATAAATTTGATAATCTAAGTGAAATAGAGGAATACCTAAAAATACATATTGCCCAGCTTAGCAGAAGAGGAAATAAATTACTTGAATAGTCCCATTTTAGAAAAAAAGAAATAGAACAAGAATGAGACTAAATGATGGTCCATGAGTTAGTGACTCATGTGGACCTTCATTCATATAAGAAGACTTCAATTTAAACTGTATTGTTGCTTTCAAAAGTTCTGATGGATTTTTTCATCTACCAGAAGACTGGTAACATACTTAATTGCAAAGATTCCTCCTCCAAAATTACAAACGAAGCTAATTCTGTAAAATTATCATCTACCAAATGCATAGTTTTCCTCCAATAAACTTCATAATCACCTCAATTGTATTCATTATAATCTGTTCTGTAAGACAGAGTCCATGCATTGACAATCCACTTTCTTCATAACCTAAATCAAAGGAAGGAATTAAATGGAAGGAGTGATTACTAAGCTACTTGTAATTCCTGTTTATCTATTATAAGAGAATCTTTGCCGGAAAAAAAAAAGGCTGAAATTTTTAGATTGAATAATATTCTGGTTATCTGTAATTTTATTTTGGCTTTAACCTCTTATGGCACATATTCTGAGACAGGGTGCCATTCTAGTCATCACTAACCATTTTGGGGTATTCAAAGGAGTTTCTGATAATAGCATGAAAGAGAAGGGAACATATTATAAATTCTACAGTTTAGAGGGACCACAGAGGTCATCTTTATTGAATTTTTTTTTTCTGAAACATGAATCTCTTCCATATAGTCATCCACCTTTGTTTAAATACTTGTCATACTTATTTGTCCTGCTGGGACCTAGGAGAACAAGTTCAATATTTCTTTCTTTTGACAGTATTTCAAATAATGGAAGACAGCTTCCTTTATATCTACTATCATATAGGCTAAATGTTTCTTATATTTATGAGAACAGGAATATTTCATTTAACTTTATAAGTCCACAAAATCAGAGGGGATTTGGAAGTCATTTAATTCAACTTATACTTGAAAAACCAATTCCTTTATAAAATTTCCAAAAAGTGGTCATCTAGTCACTGTTTGATAAGTTCCAATAACGGAGACCCAGTGAGATTTTGGCAAATGTTTAAAGATTAGCTCTCCAAGAATAAAAAAAAGTAAAAATAACATACCTTTGAGTTTTATCTGTGATTTGCAGGGGTGAAGTCAAGATAACAAAGACCATACTGGGACCTAGCTGAACTCTCCCAACTTACTCCTTGAAAAAAGTTTTAAAATAACATATCAAATCAAATGCTGGAATTGCAGAGACAACAAAAAGTCAGAGGGAGATAGTCTTGCAACCTAAGATAACTTAAAGAGATCCTCAAGATCTGCCACACTGGGGTAGGTGCAGCCCTGGAGCATGGCAGGATCTTTAAAGGCAGCCCAGATAGCAGGATCTGTGAAGGCTTTGGGAGCTTATAGATCAGAGAAAGTAAGAAAGAGATTACATTGGATTCTTTGCTAGCACTGGGTGCAACTGATACTGTTTGGCTAATCTACTGGAAATATACAGTTATGGGTAGTAATTCAAGTGTAAAGAGAAACACTTGTAGTAGATCACAAGGGAGCAGGAACCCTCTCCATATTTCCAGGACCAAAAGAAATGCTAGCACTTATAGCTACAAGGTAATAAGAATCCTTCCTCAGACCAGGAAAGTAGATACCATATCACTCACCAGATCATACTACTATAGAAAGTCACAGATCTTAGAACTATTTCTAAAAAGAGCAACACCAAAATAGATAGATGAATAGATAGATAGATAGATAGACAGATAGAAAAACTTATAGCTTGATACAGTCTTTCCCCAATCCTGAATGAGCAAAGTCAACTTTATCATATATGGGGAAGAAAATTAAACTTATTTAACAAATTAACAAATGATAAGGTATAAACAGAAGAAATCAAAACTATCTATAGGTATGTGGGAGGAAATGCTCTAAATTAGTATTGATTAAAGAAAACAAATTAAAACAACTCTGAGGTATCACCTCACACCTATCAGAAATGACAAAAATTGGAAGTAATAAGGGAAAATAGGTACATTAATGAACTTTTGGTAGAATACTGAACTGGTTCTATCATTCAGGAAAACAATCTGGAACTATGCCCAAATAGCTATAAAACTGTGCATGCCAAATGACTCAGCAATAATAAGCTAGCTATGCAGCATAAAGAGATGAAAAACAAAAGAAAATAATCTAAACAAAAATATTTATAGCAGTTCTTTTTAGTGCTAGCAAAGAAATAGAAGTTGAGGAACAATTGTCAATTGGGGGGGTTAATGAACAAGTTGTAGTATATGGTTGTAATTGAGTACCAGCTTATAAGAAATGATGAAGAAGTTGAGTTTTTTAAAAATCCAAAATATGTCAGGTTTTTTATGAACTGATGCAAAGTGAAGTGAGAAGTAGGGGATCATTGTGCATAGGAAGATATTTTAATAATGATCAACTGGGATAGACTTGATTATTCTGCTCAATAGAGTGAGTCAAGATAATTTCAAAGGACTCATGATGTAAAAATGCTTTCCACCTCCAGAGAGAATTGATGAATTCTGAGTGCAAATGAAGTATCATTTTCTCACATTTTTACCTTCTTTTTTTTCAACTTGGATAAAATTCTTTGCATGATTTCACCTATGTAACTGATATCATAATGTTTGCTTCCTCAGTGAATAAGGGAGCAGTGAGGAAGGGAAAAATATGGATATCAATTTTTAAAAAAAGAATATTTTAAAAATAAACAACAAAGAAAAGAGAAAAAAGTGTAATCTTCATGATTAAGTTTTTAAAATCACTTTCTGAAGTTTAGAAAATCAACAAAACAATAAATTAAACCTTGACTTATGGCATCTTCTGAGATTCCTTATTTTGAGAGAAAACATTCTCTCTACAACCAGGTTCTACTATCTGGGATTAGTCAGAAACTTTAAATCACTCTTTCGCAACATAGCTTTTTAAATATTTGAAGATAGCAAGCATAGCTTCCCTTAATTTTCTTTTCTCCAGACAAAAATCTCCAATTTTTTCAATTGATTATCAGAGTTCATGGTTACAAGTCACTTCACAATCAAGACCCATTTCTCTGTCTGAATTGCAAATCATCAATTTTTGGAAACACTCTGAAATATAGGGCAGGCTCAGGAGAGCACCTAGGATCAATGCTCTAAGAACTTCACCAAACTAGCATATTTATGACAAGAAAGATGTTTCAAGAGGTGGTCCAGAGTTAAGCATTCATTCCCAAATAAACAACTGAAAATAGAAATGGAAAATATTGCAAAGCTGACAGTAAATGTAACTTTAAACACTGCTGTTATAACTGCTACACATAAAGCTAATTTCAGGAGCAATTTTTTGCTAACAATATGGTCCTTGTTATGTACAAGATTTTAATTAAGTAGGGATGCAAAGTATAATAGCAACATATTAAAGGTAGACATACTAGAGATGGGACATCTGATAGGGAGGTTGACTTGTTTATAGTTTGCCTGTCAATATAATTGTCATTTTAGAGTTCTGTTTATTTTTAAATACAGACTCTACTTTGCAACAGAGAGAAGAAATATTCCTTTTCATAAATGTTCAGATACAAGATTTATGTGCAATGTTCCAAATATAAGAAACAAATTAGAATCTACTCAAAATTGTTTCAAATTACTTCTTGAGGATATCATGTAAGCCTAGACTCTTTAAACTTTAGAGATGAGAGGGCATTCGGAATCAAAGAATCATAATGTGTCAAAGCCAGGAGGTCATTGCAATAATAAATTCTGGAACTGGAACGAAGCTAGGAATTATAAAACAAAGAATATTCCAGCAAAAATCCTACAATCATATAACCATGGAGTAGAGGATGTGGAGCACATAAATGAAGTTCAAGGAGGTGAATTGATTTCTTTGTCCCTGGAATAATTGACAGAACTAGAACAAGAATTTTGGTCTCTTGCTTCAATGTTCTTTGAAAGTAATCAGTCAGACAGTCAACAAGCACCTACTCTGTGGCAGGTGCTGGGCTAAGCACTGGCAAAATAATGAAGGGGTGGGGAAGCACCACTCAAAACATGAAAGCAATGTCCACTCTCAAGGATCTTATATTCTAAGAAGAGAAAAATGCAAATAATTAATGCACAAATAAGATATAAACAGCATAAATGAGAGATAATCAACAGAGGAAAGTTATTAGAATTAAAAGACTTGAGAAAAAATTTGTTATAGAAATTAATATATAAGCTAGTCTTTAATGGAAGATAGGCAAGATAGGAAAAATGAGGAGTGAGAGAATTCCAGCTGTGGGGAATGGTCAGAGAAAATGCCTGAAGGTAGGAGACAGTATCTAGTGTAAGAAATAATTAAAATAAGCTAATGACTGAAAAATGCTGAAAATATTTTATATCTTTTTGCTACTCAACTTGGTTATCAGAGGAAAGATAACACTCAATTAAATAGAGAAAAAATATTGTTATAACAGAGGAAAAAATCCTTCTGGGAAGCAATTTTGAAAATTTCTTCATAGTCCTAAAAAGGACCTCAATAAAAAATTCCTTTCAAATTCTACAAAGTAATCTATTCCAATTTCTTGTAAATTCAGGTATTTTCATTTGTATTTTGCTAATGAAATTAAATGAGACCCAGAGAAAATCACAAATTTATCTAAAGTCACACTACTATTGCTCACAGAAAGAACACCAAAACCCTGATATTTATGTTTTTGATGTATGCATCTTAGACCCATACTATTCTTTCTCTAATGGAAATTTTCTGATATGATTAGTGATAATTCTGTTCAAGTGAATTGCCTAGGTGATCCAGTGAACAGTGCCATCATTTGTACCAATTCCTTTAATTTTTGATTCAAATATCAAAGGACATTTCGCAACTTCCCCATGAAGGGTATTTGTAGTAAATTAGTTCTAGCAGTATTCTAAATTTGTTTGGATAACCTTTATTTCTTCTCAAAGTGGTTGCATGATTATCTTACATAATAATCCCCCTAAGATCTTATAACTTGGAATTAAATGGCCTCTGAGGTCTCTTCCAATTCTGGGATTCTTTTATGCTAATGTTGTGCAGTTTTCAAGAGAAAGAAAGTTTTCTTTAAACCAATAATTAAACTCTAAAATTAATCTTGATAGAGAGCATGGTCTACTCTTAATCTTTTCAGTTAACATAATCTGAAAGTAGAGATAGTCCATCAGTAGCAGAAGAAAGATAATGAACAGTTCCTCAGTGGTCATCAGAAGAACATCATTTTATTTCTCACTGAGGCTTCTTGTAAGCCTCATGTAAAAACAAAGAAAGAAGAGATACAAAGTCAGTTTTCCATTATTTAGGAAGACTCCTTTTATTATACATACACAGCTATGTGTGTTGCAAGGAGTAACAGTAGGGCATCCAGATATGATTTCTTTGTAACAGAATAATGTGGCTGAAGGATCTACTAATATGTTTTTAAATGGAAACTTGGGTGCAGGTTTTCTGTGTGTATGTTCTTAGAAGAATATTATGTACCACACTATCATTCCCAGTAGTGTTGGGCATGGATAACAATTAGGATTTGACTAGGGGTCTACATTGCATATAATATTATTTTTATTTTTTAAGTTTTAATTTTTTAATTAATATTAGGAATATCTATGATTCAAAAAATGATTAATACAAAATGCTTCCCACATCCTAACTGAGCATTCATGAACTAGATATGCAGAATAAAAAAAGAAAACAAACAAATTTTTGGACATGGATAATATGAGAAATAGTTTTACTTAACTCTGCATATTTGTTCTGATTTTTTTCTTTTTCCCTACCCCAATAGGAAACTATGGGAGGAACAGATGATAAATGCCTATTTATTAATAGAAAATAAAAGTAATAAATCTAAAATGATGTTTTGAAATTAAGGTCTTCTAATTTTCTAATCAAAATTCAGAAGAGAGATGAAATGATATTGTGACATAAAAATGAAATGTAAAAGCTGAGAAGTAGAACAGATATGTTATTTATAAGAAAGAAGGTTATTTGTGTGTATGTTGAACACAACAGTGTCTAAGTTTTCTGATTTCAAAAAAAGGATAAAGAATGATATTCTAGACCCCCTAACACCATCTCCTGTAAATCACATATTCCCTGATGTCTGGAATTCCATCATTAGAGAATTATTTCTTTGCATTCAAATTTTTATCCAGAGAGAAGAAAAAGTATTTGTTTACTTTGTAAGATTTGACAATAATATATTCTCCCTTACTTAGTAATTGTTCTTTTTTTTGGTACTGTCCACTGAAATCTTTGAGTTTCCATTGTCACATTTGTAACTGGATTTATCATAAAGTAAACATCTGTGAATATCACTTTTTAATATGTTGGTTTTGTTTACTTTTTTTCTCATGGCTTTGAAATATTTGTTACAAGGGAGAACTTTCTAGATAATACAAGGGAAGTATTTCAAGAAGAAAGCTAGGTAAATAAAATTTATCTTTTTAAATAGTTGGCTTGTTCATAGTAATTCAGAATTGGAAGGAATTTTAAAAGTTATTTAGTCTAATATGTAAATAAATAAGAATCCTTCTATCAACTATAACCTGCAGCCACCATCACCAATAATCATCATTTTTCCCCTTAAAATTGACCCAAGCCACAATTCCTCTACTCTTAGCTATTATCATGAAAATATTACCTCATCTGACTCCCATCTCTACTATTAAAAATTCTAAGCCTATTTTAAAATCAGGAGAGATACCACCTGTTCCAAAATGCCTTTCCTGAAACACACAACCAAAATTTCTCTCTTCCTCAAGTGAATTCAATCACAACTTGGGCTTTGATTCTCATGCACTTTTTATATACTGCTTTGTATTATATTTGGGGGTGTCCATATCATCACCCATTCTGCATTATGAATGGAAATTTTTCTTCTTATTTATAATAGTTCTAATTCATATGTCCCTTTATAGGTTAAAAATGCATCATCCCAGCATCCCTTTGGGTTAGACAGTATGGGTACTATTATTTTCATTTTACAGAAGAAGATCCTGGGCCTTAGAGAGAAAAGTATACTTATGCCACATGGCTAGTGATAAATCTTTATCTTGAATCTGTCTTAATATTCAAGTCCAGCACTCTTTAAACTGTCCTATATTGCCTCTTTCCTAGCATCAATGCAGAATCTTTGTGTAGGTGCTTATAATGTTTGCTAAATAGATAATCCCTATCATTCCTCCATTGTTTATGGGTTTCTTATAATTTTCTGAATAATGCTATATTCTACTATGAATCATCAAATCTCAGTGATATCTCCCTTACTTTTTAAACCCTACTTCTTTGGTCTTCTTATTAGCTATGAAATAATCTAAGTGACTGAGTTTTAAATAAATATCATCTTACTGACCAAGGTATCCAGGATATTTGAAAAGTCTGAAATCTAATTAATGGTACTGGGGAAGTTTAGTGACCAGAAAGGAATACATTGGGATTAGTCATGAGACCAAAGTTATCTTCAAGCATTTAAAGGACCATCATCATTTTAGTGATGTCTGCTGTATTTTTTGTTAACTCACTTCATTGAACTTTACATTGGCCATTAAAATGCCTAAAACAGAACTCAAGGGACTATTTTACACATCTATTGGGCATTAGTAAGTGGTAATTGTAGATCATAGAACATAATATATGCCAGAAAAATATGAAACTATGAATGAATGTAAGAGTGCTGATGGGATTAATTTTATTTCATTATTTGCTATTATGTTGCTCACAAGAGTTGTAAACAAATCTTTATAGAAGGAGAGAAAATATTCTATGTACAATGTGTTTTAGAAGCACTGTGCATGAGCTCCATTATTGCCATGTTACCTATGTCTGGGAAAATAGAGAAGTGCTAAAGTAAACAAGTTAGTGCTCCCTCCCTCTTCCCTCTGCATTTCTTTTTTTCTCTCTCTCCCCTGGCACAAAGAGAAAGGTATCACTCCCTCTGAATTTTCCAATCAGTTGTGCATTTCCAATAATCTAGTAAGATGATGAGTGGAATTGTGTTTTATTTAAAAGGATGTTTATTTCAGAGAATCCTTCTTCTTGAATCATAACTCAACATTGCTTTGGCAAGGAGCAACAATTGGAGTTGACAAAAGTTTTTAAGAGATTTGGATATTGTGTCATCACTTTGAATGCAACTCAAAATGGATTATTTAATCAGTTAAATTACTAATATGTTATTATTGTTTTACATTATTTTTTTTTGTTTGGACCTGTGACATTTATGGAATAGGAAACTCTAGAAACAGCCTTTACTAATAAAGACTAGCACCTGCTAATGTGGTTATAGTTCAGTGACTATTACCCCTAGAATCAAATGTAAACATATAAAACTTTTCACAATTTAAAATATACCTGCCTTTTCTCTTACGTATTTCTTTCATCTGTGCATTCTCTGGTCTAATCATGTTGGCCTATTATATGTTGTTCCTCATACATGACACATCTCTATTGTTAAACTGGCTCTATCCAATCTATGACTAGAAAACCTGGAATGGCTCTTGATCATCATCTCTACCTCTTTTAATTCCTAGAATCTTTCAAGATGTAGCTACCTATAAATAATTAGAAATTAGGGGGATGCCCATCAAATGGGGAAAGACTAAACAAGTCGTGGTAACAATAATCTGAGTAACAGCAGTAGCTGCCCCACTGGGGACCCAACTGGTCAGCTCCAGTCGAGTAACACAACTCCTTCTTTCCTCCCTTTCCCCCTTCCTTCCTCCCTCAAATTCCCTCCTTCCCTTCCTTCTTTTCTTCTTCTCTTTCTGCCCTTTTAAGAAATCACATCCTTACTGCTTTTTTCTTGCTCCAGTCTAAAAGAATTGAACCAGCTCTCACCTAGTCCTCTGTTATTTACAGTCTATCCCCTTTCCTTTCTCACATTAGATATTAAAGATTTAATTAACCAAGCCAAGTTATACCAGCTAGCTCACTTTTTATTCTAGAGCATTATAATCATCCTTGGATTCAGGTTGCCCCTTTCTCTGCTGTTTTACCGAGTTTATATCAGACAAATCATTATTAATACAGTCACTACAGCTCATCGTGCCCTTTTGGTAGCATTCCTAATATTTAGAAAGAAATTTGTCACTGTCTCCAAAGCAGTTAGTGTATCTCTAGCTAAATTCTAGATTTCTTATTGTTGAAGCAAATATCAGAAAACATTTATAGAAGAAAAGCAAAAAAGAGTATATTTAAAATGTTTTCCCCTTCTAGACAAATATGGAGAGTAAAAATTGAGGGAAAGAGCCAAGCATTTGACTCTTTTATTAAAAAAATGAATATAAGTGATGTCTTGAACCCAAGCTTTTCCAGGGATAATATTTCAGTTTTTGTCATATTCTTCTCTCCCACATCTCAATGTGCTTTTCAATTTCTCATTTCAACTTCTTCTTTTAATTTTCTCCTTTTGGATGTTTTTTTTTTCCCTTGTGCTTCTCATTCCTTTCAGCTTGGCTTGTTACAGTTCCAGGTAACTAGCTAGCCACTATCCAACTCTATTATCATAGCCTGAAATTGAGAGAGTATATGCTAACCCTGTGAAACATAAAGTTCACAATGCCATCCTGTTCTCAACATATCACTACTTTTATTTTTCCAGCTTGCCTGACATGTAGTAAGTACTTTAAAATGCTTATTGATTTATTATTACCAGGCTTAATGACCTGCTCAGTTAGACAGCTAGTTTGTTTTAAAGATGGGTCTTGAACTCCAGTCCTCCTCACTCCAAGGTTATATTTTTTACTAAATATACCACTTTTCCTATATGATTTCAATAAATTATTCAAACATAAAATATCATCAATGAAACGGACAAAAACTTCAGCTAAGTATTGTTGAAACAATGTACAATTTGATCCTAATAGTGTCACATAAATATTCCACTCTGAGATTTACAAAGTACTTTTCTCACAAGAGCTTTGAAAAGTAGGTAGCACACCTGTTAATATACTGTTTTCTCAAATAAGGATACTTAGGCTCCCAGGGGAGAAGTGAGTTGTTCATGGAAATATGTCTGTTAAATAACAGACCTGGGTATCAAAGCTAGGTCTTCTGACACCTCATGCTACCGTGTTTAATTACTGTTAGTTGGTATAGTCTCCTAATACTTCAAGCTTCCATGATTTTCTGTGTGTATTCCCTTCACTGGTGCAAATTAAGTCCCTTGCCCTGTTCCATACCTTTTGCTGTAATGTGATTTTTATCAAAGTATTTCCACAGATTTCCTCATCAATGATTTATTTCCAACATGGAAGAGGCTTTCCTCTCACTCTTTGAATGTCAGGTTTTGAGGTAGCATTTGAGGTATTTGCTGTCCTTCACTTTTGCCATGTGTCTAGCCTGCTTCTTGTAGCCCCTTCTGTCATTCATTCTTCTCACACAAGCAGTATGCCTCCATACATCTTGGGTTTTTCCATTGTGATTTCTGGTCTTCATAAGTTTGCTTCTTCAGAGACCATTGTTCTTCCAATAGTTAAAGTCAGATGCAACATTGGGAAAGAAGTGGAAAACATTTTTGTTAGTAGAGAGCACTCCACAATTTCACAGGTGTGAACCCATCTGGTTTTTCTCTTCTTCCTCTCCCTTTTCTCTTATTTCTTCTCAATTTTATATCTACCTCATTTTTTATTGATACTCCCTGTCCAAGATTGGCTATTAAATAAATGAATGGTTTTGTCCATAATGATCAAAGAAATGAACAAAACAATAATTTATGCTTGCATTTTGCTTAACAACTTAATGAAGGAGATTTGGGTATTGATAGCTAGATTTTACATAAAAAATAACTGAGGCTCAGAGAGTGGAAGTAATTTTGCTAAGTTCACTCACTTTGTAATTGGGTAAATGAGAGTTCCTTTGGTTCCAAGTTTAGTGTTCCTTCTACCACACCACCTTGCTACTGCAACATTGCTTGTATATAAATAAAATACATTCACTATAGCTTCTAGCCAAGGTGTCCATCTTTCTAACCTGGGTGATTTTTATTATAGGATCAGCTTTGATCATTAAATCCATTAAAAGCCCAGATCCATTCCCTATTGCCTGAGTTATGGCAGCTGTACAAAACCCTCCACATTTGAGGTTTGCAAAGAGTGTAAATTATTTTCGAAGTCATGTCAGGTAGAGTTTATTCCAAGGTTTGCTTGCAAATTTTAATCAGAAAACACAGAAGGGATATGCAGTTCAGATTGAAATATTCCTTCACCTTGTACTCAGCACCAGGTTGACTTACTGTTGGCTGATAGAACTGGCAGAAGTTACAGTGTGCATGATAGAAGAAGGCTGGACAGAAACTGGAGCAAACACATAAAGAAACATTTATTTTAAAAAAGTAAATCAACCATAAAGATCCTCCCAGTAGACCTAGGAGATGGAAGTCTTTCTCATTTTCTCCATGGCAAAATTTAATCTAGCGGCTTGGCTTTTCAAGCGTCATATTCAAAGAGATGCAAATTTGTCAGAGCTGAGACCCCAGCTGACTTTTAGCACTTTGTGAATGTCAAAGGGGCTTAAAGGTTGAAGCGTCTTTACCTCCCTGCATCCTAGCTCATTCTAAAAAAAAAAAATTAAGTCTGAATACATGATCTACCTATACCTATTCATTCTGTCTTTTCTTTTATATGGATATGTTTTCTACAAATCTATTATTTAGCAATGAAAAAAATGCATAGAAACAGAAAAGCTGTTGTCAATTCAGAATCAATTTTCAAGTCACAGAGTAACCACCCCCCACACACACACCCCTCAAATAGTAATACTTATATTTGTTTCTTTATTTAAGGAATTCTCAACTGACTGATTTGGAAACAATATTAACTCCTGACTAGTCTCGTCTCCACACGGTTCTCTTTGAGCAATCCCCCTATGCAATAGGTTTACCATAAAAATAAGCATTGTTAATGAATATCTAGGATAAAGACTAGGTGATGGGTAGAGGTTTATATTATAAGGGGAGCTGCCCAGATGCAGCCCCATATAGCTTGTACTGCCATCTTTTTTTATTTTTTTTTATTTTAAAATATATATATTTCCACAATTATCATGCCACACAAGAAAAAAACAGATCAAAAAAGGAAAAAAAAATAAGAAAGAAAACAACAGCAAAAGTGAAAATACTATGTTATGATCCACACTAAATTCCCACAATTCTCTCTCTGGGTGCAAATGACTCTCTCCATCACAAAACCATTGGAACTGGAATGAATCACCTTGCTGTTGAAAAAAAAGCCATGTTCATCAGAACTGATCATCATATAATTTTGTTGCTGCTGTGCACAATATTCTGTTGGTTCTATTTACTTCACTTAGTATCAGTTCATTTTGTAAGTCTCTCCAGCCCTTTCTGAAATAATTGTGCTGATCATTTCTTATTAAACAATAATAGTCCATAACATTGGTATACTATAACTTATTCAGCTATTCTCCAACTATTGGGCAATTTCCATTTCCTTGACACTACAAAAAGGGCTGCTACAAACATTTTTGTTGTGCTGCCATCTTTACAGAGTATTACCTATTCTGCTAATGGAAGTTTTGTAATTTGGGGAAAAAAAGGAAAAACAGCCCCAGATTGGTGTACTTAATTTTCTGATGAACATAATTCCACCTCTGGTTACCAAAAAAAACCCAACCAAACAAACAACAACAACAACAAAACAACAACCAAACAAAACACATCATGTATGTTAGATAACCAGCATTTACAGAGTACTTTTATCATTTTCAATGTAATTTCAATGTTATATAGCTTAAAAAATATTGAATTTGAAATCAAATGACCAAGTTTGAATCCTGGCTGTTTTATTCCCCAGTTACTCTGTAACAAAGCTCTGTCCCGGTCTGTCTCTTTTTGGCTCTATCTCTGTCTCTGTCTCTGTCTCTGTCTGTCTCTCTGTCTGTCTCTCTCGGTCTCTCTGTCTCTGTCTCTGTCTCTTTGTCTCTCTCTGTGTCTCTCTTTCTGTATCTCTCTCTCTCTGTCTCTTTGTTTCTTTTTCTCTGTTACAGCCTACTAAATCAATACTCTTTGGCACTGATCAAAAGTTATCATAATCTCCTCTCCTTTTCAATTCTTTTTTCATTGTTATGAAGACAGTGCAACTTTTACTGCGCTCTTCATATAGAGGAAAAACTCTTAGAAATATAAAGTATTTTTTTTCCATGAAAACGCCTACTACTAAGTGACAGAATGGAGATGCAATCCCAGATCTTCTGATTCTACATGTAATAGTCTACCCACTACTGCAAGGTAGAAACATAGGGTTAAAAGGAATCTTTATTTTCGCGTCCAACCTCCTCATTTTCCAAACAAGGAAGCAGGTTCAGATTGGTTACATGTCTTACTTAAAAACATACAGTGAGGTTTTGAAAGAACCCCATCTAGAATCATTTTAAGGATAAGTATAGGAGAGAAAAGCTTTGTGATTATTCCTTATACTTTTCAAGGGTTGCAGTGACTGAACTGTTCTAACAAAGGTAGATGGAAGAAATTTAAATCAAAAAGAAACTTGAGTTTGCTCATTATTAGAAGTAACAGGAATTCTCTTAATATTATACATTTTATGTTTTCATCTCACTAAAGAGAAAAAAAAAAGATGATTGTCTCTTTAAGAAAGTGGTTTGGGCAGTATGTTTTGGTTTGAAAGTCTGTAGACAGTGGCATTAGATTGATTAGGTGTGTACATGTTGGCTGAGAAAGCTGTAGAAAGGGGAATGGAAGTGTTTGACAAGATGAAAGACTATTCAACATGTTAGACAGCTGGTTGAGTGAAGAGATCTATAACAGCACAGTAAAATGTACTCAGCAGTAAATGATGCCTTCATTGCAAGAGCCACTCCAACTTAGGTCACACAATTTTAGTCTTGCATGACATGTACAGCCAAACAGTTTTAAAACACAAATACAGTTGATGGTTGATGTGTGTGTATGAGTTTGTATGTGTGCATGTGCCTGTGCATGTGTGAAGTGTCCAAGTAATTTAGGATAATAGATTTACGATTGAAATATATTGTACAGATCATCTGGTCTTACAAGTCTAATTTTATCCTTAGGAAAATTGAAGCTCAGGGATGCTAAATGACTTAATCAACTGAGAGCTTCTTGAGGGCAGGGACTTTCTTTGTGTCTTTAGTTCTTAATATGCTGCCTAATACAAAGGAGGCACTTAATAAATGTTTATTGACTGACTAATTTGCCAAAGTTCCACATGTATTTAAATCCAGGTCTTCTTAGTGTAAATTCAATATCCTATATCCAAATTTGCTGCTATAATTTGCCTGCTGCACATGAAGAGAGTAAAATTACTGGATAATTGTACTTTCCTATGTCTGGCTCAAAGTCACACTACTGTGTGGTTTGGGTCCAGAGTCATATAATGTAAATAGTTCATGATTTTTACAATCTACTAAGGAAAGGCAAATTGTACTAGCATACCAGAAATAGAGGGCTGAAGTAGGAGATAATTTTACAACTGACAAAAAAATGAATAACAGACATTCAGTTATGAAACAAAAGCAGTGGGTTTTTGTTGGTGTGCTTGCAGTAATTAAACTGCCTAATTAATTTTCATAAGATCACAGACCACTAGGGTTTGAAGGAACCTTAGGGATTTTCTAGCTTAGGCCAATAATTTGATAAATGAGGAAACTGAAAACTAGAAAAGGGAAGAGACTGGTCTAATGTCAAACACGTAGTAAGTGGTAGTAAAAGGCAGCTAGTTGGCACAGGGAATAGTGCTATACCTAAAGTCATAGACAATCTAAGTTAAAATCCTGCCACAGACATTACATGTGTGACAATGAGCAAAACCCTTGATTTCAGTTCCTTTGTATATAAAATGAAAAACATAACAGCATATAACTTCAAGTTTGTTGTAAGGATGAAATGAAATGATATTTATAAAGTGCTTTATAAACTTTAAGGTACTGTAGAAATGCTAATTTTTAATAAAAATTCAGGGGCTCAGAATTAAAATGTAACATTATTGCTAATAAACCTTTTTCCCTTTCCAATCATTGAATATCAGAGCAGAAAGAGATGTTAAAGGACGCCTAAGAGAATTTCCCAGATGAAGAAGCTAAGGTTAAATAGTGCATGACTTGCCCACAGTAACGCAAATAGTGATGTAGTAAAGACTAGAAAACAAGGTTCTTGACTCCTGAACCATCCTTGCATTTATAAAATAATTTTATTTTAAAAGTACCAAAAAACCCTATTAGCAGGCTCTATGTTTTATTACCATTTAAGAGAAAACTCTGTTTATACTGAATGGCATTTGGTTTTATCATTTAATCAAGGTAAAACAGAATGAGAAAGGTAGATTAGTAGTGATCTATCTATTCCCAGTTAGGCACATCCATTGAAATGTTGAACTACTTAAAACAACTCAAGAAATGTGTCCATAAGTTTTATATGCACATATATGTATTTATATGTGTGTGGGGGAGAGAGAGACAGACAGACAGACAGACAGACAGAGAGACAGACAGACAGAGAGGGACAGAGAGATTTAAAAAGGAGGAACATTTGAGGTTTATCTTATCTGATTGTCTCATTTTACCATTTAATATGAGGAAAATGTGGCTTATGGAATTTAATTGACAGCAATTGATGGGATTAGCAAGGACTGAATTCTATAGGAATTCACTTTGCCATAGTAGTTCTTTTATAACTCTGAGACTGCTTACTAAATCCTTCTGGTAGGACTTTTAGAATTACAGAGGTTTAAAATCATGTACTTAAAAATGGTATTTCTTTATTTTTAATTGAAGCTTTTTATTTTCCAAACACAAATATGGATAATTTTTCAACCTTGACCCTTGCAAAACCTTGTGTTCCAAAATTTTCCCTCCTCCCCACTACCTCCCCTAAATGGCAAGTAATGCAGTATATGTTAAATGTGTTAAAATATATGTTGAATCCAATTTGCATAAACATCTTTATACAATTATCTTGCTGCACAAGAAAAATCAGAAACAAAAGGAAAAAAAGAGAAAGAAAACAAAACTCAAGCAAGCAACACCAAAAAGAGTAAAAATGCTATGTTGTGATCCTCACTCAGTTCCCACAGTCCTCCCTCTGGGTGTAGATAGATTTCTTCATTACAAGATCATTAGAACTGGCCTCAATCATCTCATTGTTGGAAAGTTACATCTATCAGAATTGGTCATCATATAATCTTGTTGTTGCCACGCATAATGATTTCTTGGTTCTGCTCATTTCACTTAGCATCAATTCATATAAGTCTCTCCAGACCTCTCTAAAATGATCCTGTTGATTGCTTCTTATAGAACAATAATATTCTATAACATTTACATACCATAACTTATTCAGCCATTCTTCAACTAATGATCATCCACTCAGTTTCCAGTTTCTTGCCACTACAAAAAGGGCTGCCACAAACATTCTTGCATATGTGGGTCCCTTTCCCTCCTTTATGATCTCTTTGGGATATAAACCCAGTAGAAACACTGCTGGATCAAAGGGCATGCACAGTTTGATAACTTTTTGGGCATAGTTCCAAATTGCTCTCCAGAATGATTGGATCTATTCACAATTCCATCAATAATGTAGCAGTGTCCCAGTTTTCCCACATCCCTTCCAATATTCATTATTAACTTTTCCTGTAATCTTAGCCAATCTGAGATGTGTATAGTGTATCTCAGAGTTGTCTTAATTTATATTTTTTCTTATCAATAGTGATTTATAGCATCTTTTCATGACTAGAAATGGCTTTAATTTCTTCATTTGGAAATTGTTCATATCCTTTGACCATTTACCAATTGGAGAATGGCTTGAATTCTTACAAATTTGAGTTAGTTCTCTATATATTTTAGATATTTATCAGAATCCTTGAATGTAAAAATATTTTTCTCAATTTATTGCTTCCCTTCTAATCTTGTTTGCACTAATTTTGTTTGTACATAAACTTTTTGACTTACTATGATCTAAATTATCTATTTGTTGTTCAATAATGAGTTCCAGTTCTTTGGTCACTAATTCCTTCCTTCAGAGATCTCAGAGGTAAATTATTTTATGTTCTAATTCGCTTATGATATCATTCTTCATATTTAAATCATTTATGCATTTCAACCTTATCTTGGTATATGGTATTAGGTGTGAGTCAATGCTTAGTTTCTGCCATACTAGTTTCCAATTTTTTCCAGCATTTTGCCATATTTGACATCCCAAAAGCTAGGGTCTTTGGGTTTGTCAAACACTAAATTGCTATAATTATTGACAATTTTGTCCTGTGAACTAATTCCCTGACTTCTAAAATAAGGACTGTAATAGGAAGGGAAGGAAAAGATATGCATACAAATAATTATAATATTTGACAAATTCAAAAAAAGGTCCTTACAAAGTACTTGTGAGAAAACAAAAAGAAAAAGAATTCTAACAAAGCATTTGAGGATTAGAGATGAGTTCAGAAAGAACGTGTCATGAGATGAGCCTTAGAAGGAGAAAGTGATGATTTAGTAGGGGAGGACTGAAGCCAAGATACATGTCATAAATGTGAACTGAAAAACAGAAAGAAATAAAAAGCAATAGTGAAATCTTGCCCAGAGGGAATATGTAGCATATGCAGGTATTTAGGATTGCATAAGGCTAAAAGATATATAGAATAGCATCACATTGTAAAAGACCTTGAATGCCAGTATCAAATCCTTATACTTCATTTTTACTTTAATTGCTTTTGAATTAAGCAATGAAATGATTTCATAATCCTTTGTGCCTTTTTATGTACCTATGATAGCATATTTTTCGTTATTTTTGTATATATTTTTAAAAGCAACTTCTTTTTTGCATGTTCTCCCATGAAAACAAGGACAATGTGTCTGTGTGTCCCTCAGTACTCAGTATAGGACAAAATAATGGTAGCTGAAATAAGACATTATTGAATGCAACTCTTTACCATAATTAGTAATTATTCTAAACTAAGCTGTATAATGAGGTGTGACTATAAAGTCACATGGTAGGCTGCTTAACAAATATAGGAGATGTTTATATATCCAAATGTATTCTGTCCTTCAAAGCAAGCACTTGGATAAACCTTCATGCATATTCTAACAATTCCCTGATCCCATTTCTGGAATCAACTTATGAGCCACACCTTGAAAATGACCTTATGACTTTAATGACCTATCTTGTTTTGGGCCCCAAACACAATTACATGGACAGACCTTTATCATCAGACTTAACTCTGAAGGACTTTCATCTATCTCTAAAAATCTAATCTGTCTTCACAGGGCCTGTACACTGAAAACAGAGCAGCTAATACCTTAATTAACTTTAATGATAAGTGTACCCTTTTGAAATGTGAGAGACCAAGGAGGAGAAGTACTAGTTTGAACATCCTCAAAACAGAAGAACAAGTTTGTAAGGAATAGAAATGATGGGCTTATTGAAAGAGCCCCTTGAAATAATGGAAAGCCACAAGAAAAAGTATTCAACATGAATTTTAAGTTTTCAGTAAAAGTAATACCTGTTTCAAATACCTTATGCCTGGATATCCTTTTTAGACAATATGAGGTCAGACTTAGAATATAACAAATTAATGGTCAAGGGATGGACCTTAATACACAAGAAGCATTATTAGCAACAGAGAAGACAATAAAGAAAAAAAAATAAGGGTGGGCAATGACAGTATTAATGGAAGTACAGCATGGACACAAATTCAAAGTTTGTTTATTTGCTTGTTTAGTTGGTTCATTGTGGGGTTTTTTGTTTGTTTGTTTGATTTTTGGTGAAGGTTACAACAATGAAGAGGTGGAATAAGGGCTACAGGATAAAATCTGACTTAGTGGAACTGGAGACAAGGCAATAGCAGATATTCTGGATCTGGTGAAGGTTTTTTTTTTTTTCACTGTGAGTGTTAAGTTCAGGAACTTCACTGTCATACACAGAGATTTATAAACCTGACCATGTAGCTCACTGTGTAAAGGTGAAGGAGGTAAATTATAGAAGATTAGAATGATACCTTTAGTAACAAATATGGCTCAATTGCCTGGAGAACTTTCTTTCAGTTAAATGTCTTGGGATGGGTTTAAGAGTGATCATTTGAAAGGAAAGGACATCTCCAAGGAGAGTATAGGGACTGCTTCTCCTCAGAGTTTTTCATGTTTGATGAAAGGAATCTGCAGGCTACATCTATTTAGGCTTTCTGAATATACCTTTGCAAATAATAGAAGACCATTATAGAGCTGGGTTCAAAGTGTATCTTTGAACTTTAGAAAAAACATTTGCATGATTCAAATTCCACAGCTCTAAATCCTCCAATTATGCCTGATCAGATTGAACTCAGACTGGAACATGACGTAATGGAGCATGAATGCAAAATAATGGCAGAGTCCTATAATAATATCATTATTAAGAATAGATTTCAAAATGAGCTGAGGTTGTGAAAAAAACTAAGAATTTTTTTAATTGTCTTTTGGCTATGTTAAAAGGAAAAAATAAAATCAAAAGTGTATAATTTCTGTCCAATTTGGTGATAAATATTGGAAAGGAGGCAGAATGAATAAATGAAGCATTAATTAAGCATTATGTACAAAGCTTTGGACATACAAATAAGAACATAAGATGATATCTGATCTCAAGGACCTCGCAATCTAATAGAGAAGACAACACATATGGATAATTTCAGGTTCAAAACAAATAGAAAAGGCCCAAGATCCTTAGGGCATAGAGACAAAGTGATGGCAATGTCTCTTTTTTACTGTTATTTACATTGATAAAAATCATACTGATATTAGTTGATCTATTTGACAGTGCCATGGACTTTGTTGACAAGAACTTTTCTGGGTGACTTTAGCACCTACAAGAACAATTGTCAAACTGAATCTCTATGAGAGTTGCTTCCCAAAATAATAGTTGTGGACATTGGGCTAGAAGTTTGATAACCAAAGATTCTTGAGTTCAGGGCTCTTGGATACTTCCATTAAGTCAAAAAATAGATGGTGATGAAGATGGTTTTAGGAGTTTTACCTAACTAGTAAATACTGTCTCCTGTCTCTCCCTTACTCCTTCAACTGGGTTCCTTTGTTCACCTGTGTGTGGTAGTCAATGTCTACAACTGGCCCCTTCTCCAAAGGAACCATATCCTCAGATTATGTCTATGAGAGAATTAGTGCATTGGAGAATAAGGGGAGAGTTTCTTTCCCAGAGATCTTGTGCCTATTAACCTGTTGGTCATAGTTCATCAACAACTGTTATTGATGGTAATGAGGAAAGTGGACCTTCTCCACAATTACTTCTTTACTCAATCACTATTAAAGTAAATAGATTGGAAGCCTATATGACAGTGTGAGGAAGCTTACTATTCCTAAGGCTCTTGAGTTGAGAACCAAATTGTTTCCATTAGAACTGAAGGGAAATTGAGCTAGTTGTAATGGTGGTAGTAAAGGTAGTTCTACTTGCTTGATACATGCTACCTCTTGTCTCTATCTTAGAGCAACCTGCTTCTTTAACTGGGCTGATTTGTTTATTCTTAAATACAGAAAAATATATTGTAATGAAGAACATTAGATTTGGATTCAGAAGATGAATTTCAATTCAAGCTGTTCCTTCTTAATTGTACAACCTTTGGCTCCTCCATTCTCCTTTTCAGATTTCAGTTTATTAGGAGTTGGACAAGATGATTTCTGATGCCCATTCTATCTGTTAAAGAGGAAAATCTTTATATTGAAAAGGACAACACAAAAATGACTAAGAGGAACACATTATCTAAGCAAATAGGAAAATAGGAATTCAGCACTAGCTGACGTTGAAAAGTTCAAATCACCTGACACAGATGAACTACATTTTAGAATACTGAAAATAATAATAATGCATTGTGGCTGATTCATTGGCACTGAACTTCAAAAGAGCAGGGACTAGACTGGAGCAGGAAAAAGTTTTTTTTTTTTCCTGACATTTAAATGAGGGATTGGGGAAGCAATAAAAAATAATAGTAATCACATACCACCTAATTTCTAGAAAACTTCCAGAGCATCTTGTTGAAGGAATATCTACAAAAGGAAGCACTGTTCATATTGAGTTAAAGTGATTTAATCAAGAATTGTTTGTGCCAAACTAACTTTGTTTCCTTTTCTGACAAGCTAAGACAGGGAAAGAGATGTGTCTAATACAGTTTATTCATATTTTTTTATTAAAGCTTTTTATTTGTATAACATATGTATGGGTAGTTCCCCAGCATTGATCTTTACAAACCTTTCCATTACAAATTTTTCCTCCAGTCACTTCCCCTCCCCTAGATGGCAGGAAGTCCACTACATGTTAATAATGTTGAAATACTTGACAAGTTATGCAAGAAAAATCCTATCTACAAGAAAAAAAGGAAAATCAGAGAAAGGCAACACAATGCAAGCCAATATCATAGAGATCATGAAAATGTTACGTTGTGGTCCATATTTCATATCCCTCTCTCTGGGTGTATATGGTTTTCTTCAGTGAACAATTAGAACTGGTTTGAGACAATTCTTTGTTGCAGAGAGCCATGTCCATCAGAATTGATCATCATGTAGTAGTGTTGTTGCTGTGTATGATGATCTCCTGGTTCTGCTCGTTTCACTCAGCATCAGTTCATGCAAGTCTCTCCAGGCCTCTATGAAATCATCCTGCTGGTCATTTCTTACAAAATAATAATATTCCATAACATTCATATACCATAATTTATTCAGCCACTTTTCAATTGATGGGCATCCCTTCAGTTTCCAGGTTCTAGCCACTACAAAAAGGGCTGCCACAAACATTCTTGCACATGTGGGTCCCTTTCCCTCCTTTAAAATCTCTTTGGGATATAGGCCCAGTAGAAACATTGCTGGGTCAAAGGGTATGCACAATTTGACAACTTTTTGAGCATAGCTCCAAATTGCTCTCCAGAATGGTTGGATCCATTCACAGTTCCACCAACAATGTATTTGTGTCCCAGTTTTCCCACATTCCCTCCAACATTCATCGTTATCTCTTCCTGTCATTTTAGCCAATCTGACAGGGGTGTAGTGGTACCTCAGAGTTGTCTTAATTTGCATTTCTCTGATCAATAGTGATTTGGAGCAACTTTTCATATGACTAGAGATGGTTTTAATTTCATCATCTGAAAATTGTCTGTTCATATCCCTTGACCACTTATCTATAGAAGAATGGCTTGAATTCTTATATATTTGAGACAATTCTCTATATATTTTAGAAATGAGGCCTTTATCAGAACCATTAAATGTAAAGATGATTTCCCAATTTGATGCTTCCCTCCTAATCTTGTCTGCATTAGTTTTATTTGTACAAAATTTATTTATTAGTATTTATTCATTTGTAATATAATCAAAATTATCCATCTGGTGTTCAATATGGAGTTCCAGATATTCTTTGGAAATAAATTTATTCCATCTCCACAGGTCTGAGAGGTAAACTATATTACGTTCCTCTAACTTGCTTACAAAATCACTCTTTATATTTAGATCTTGAACCCATTTAGATCTTATCTTGGTATGTGGTGCTAGGTATGGGTCAAGCCCTAATTTCTTCCACACTAGTTTCCAATTTTCCCAGCAGTTTTTGCCAAATAGTGAGAATCCCAAAAGCTGGGGTCTTTGGGTTTATTGAACACTAGATTGTTAAGGATATTGCCTAGATTGTCCTGATATCCTATCCTTTGCCACTGATGGACTTTCTTATCCAGTACCAAACGGTTTTGATGACCGCTGCTTTATAATATAGTTTTAGATCTGGTACAGCAAGGCCACCTTCATCTGCCTTTTTTTTCATTAATCCCCTTGAAATCCTTGACCTTTTGTTCTTCCAAATGAACTTTGCTACTATTTTTTCTAGATCTGTAAAATAATTTTTTGGGAGTTTGACTGGTATGGCACTAAATAAGTAGATTGGTTTGGGTAGTATTGTCATTTTTATTATGTTCACTCTGCCTACCCATGAGCACTTAATATTTTTCCAATTGATTAGGTCTGATTTTATTTGTGTGGAAAGTGTTTTATAGTTTAGTTCGTATAGTTTCTGACTTTTCCTTGGCAGATAGATTCCCAAGTATTTTATCCTATCATTTGCTATTTGGAAGGGAATTTCTTTTTTGTATCTCTTGCTGCTGAACTTTGTTGGTAATATATAAAAAGGCTGGTGATTTATGTGGATTAATTGTGAATCCTGCCACTTTGCTAAAGTTGTGAATTGTTTCTAGTAGTTTTTTAGTTGAGTCTCTAGGGTTCTCTAGGTATACCATCATGTCATCTGCAAAGAGTGATAATTTGGTTTCTTCATTACGTATTCTGATTCGTTTTATCTCTTTTTCTTCTCTTATTGCTAAAGCTGACATTTCTAATACAATATTAAATAGTAATGGTGACAGTTGGCAGCCTTGTTTCACTCCTGATCTTATTGGGAATGATTTTAGTTTGTCTCCATTACATATGATGCTGGCTGATGTTTTTAAATAGATGCTACTTATCATTTTAAGGAAAAGCCCATTTATTCCTCTACTCTCTAGTGTTTTTAATAGGAAAGGGTGTTGGATTTTATTGAATGCTTTTTCTGCATCTATTGAGATAACCATATGGGTTTTCTTAGTTTGGTTATTAACATAATTAATTATGCTGATAGTTTTCCTAATATTGAACCAGCCCTGCATCCCTGGTATAAATCCTATTTGGTCATAGTGTACTATCCTGGGGATGACTTTCT
>JAJPUD010011171.1:26032-56156 GCA_023553655.1 Myrmecobius fasciatus | reverse complement strand
GATCCTTCAGTGTGGAGCCTTATAGATTGTGTGTGATTCTAATTGTAGATTCTTGGTATTTTAATTGTTTCTTTCTAGCTACTTGCAATATCTTTTCCTTGGTGCGATAGTCCTGAAATTTAGCCATGATATTCCTTGGGGTTTTAATTTTGGGGTCTCTTTCAGGAGGTGATCGGTGAATTCTTTCAATGGTGATTTTGCCTTCTGATTCTACAACCTAAGGACATTTTTCTTTCAGGATTTCCTGGAAGATAATGTTTAGATTTTTTTATTTCATCATGGCTTTCAGGAAGTCCAATAATCATTAGAATGTCTCTCCTAAATCTATTTTCCAAGTCGGTAGTGTTTCCTAAGAGATATTTCATATTTTCTTCTATTTTTTCATTTTTTTTGTTTTTGTTTGACTAATTCTTGAAGTCTTATTGAGTCATTCACTTGCATTTGTTCAATTCTTATTTTTAAAGTGTTGTTTTCTTCAGTTACCTTTTTTAGCTCCTTTTGTACCTGGCCAATTGAATTTTTTTATTCATTGCACTCTTTTTCAACTTCACTAATTTTATTTTTCAGTGTATTATTGTCTATTTCCAATTCACCAATTTTGTTTTTCAATAAATTGGTGTCTTTTTCATATCTCTTTTGCAGGGCATCATATCCTTCTTGCATTGATCTCAGTTTATTTTCCCATTTATCATCCAGCTCTCTTCTGAGATTCTTTATGCAATCTTCCAGCAAGGCCTTTTGAAAAGGGGACCAGGTTATATCTCCTTTGATGGCTTGTTCTGGAGTTGCTTTGTCCACAGGAACCTCAGGATCTGGGGTCTGCCCTTCTTTCTCTCGATAGAAGTTGTCTATGGTGAGAGTTCTCTTCTGCTTCTTACTCATTTTTTTTTTTAATACAGCGTGGGGATCTGTTTGAGTCTAGAGAAGTTGTGGCTTTTGGTAGTTTGCCCTGGGGCAATTCTGCTAATTAACTTCCAGTGCTGCCCTGGTTGGGCATGGACTTTGCCCAATTAATCCTTAAAAAAGGCAAATATACCAGAACACCTGCCCCGAATCAGGGCAGAGTGTCTCAAGTGCCTCAGATACACCCCAGGTGTTTGCAGTTTGGAGTTTGGGGTTTCTGCCCATGCTGAGCTGAGTCCCACCCAGTTCTCTGCCCTCAGTTCTGGACTGCACCGAGCAAACTGCTTATCCTGCTGTACGAGTGAAACATACCTGTTATGAAGTTTTTTAGAGGTAATTGCAAGCAGTGTCCAAATATTTCTGGATTCGTTGACTTGAAGAGCAGTTCAGAGGCCTATTTTATTGTTGATTTCAGAGAAGGTCAGAGGAGGACACAGAGAGTCACATTTTCACTCCACCATCTTGGCTCCATATTTTCATTTTTATTATATTCACTCATCCAACCCATGAGCACTTGATATTTTTCCAACTGATTAGGTCTGACTTTATTTCTGTGGAAAGTGTTTTGTAGTTTAGTTTGTGTAGTTCATGACTATTGCTTGTCAGATAGATTCCCAGCTATTTTATACTTTCGGCAGTTACTTTGAATGGAATTTATTTTTTGTATCTCTTGCTGCTGAACTTAATTGGTAATATATAAAAATGCTCATGATTTATGTGATTTATTTTGTATTCTGCAACTTTGCTAAAGTTGTGAATTGTTTCTAGTAATTTTTAGTCGAGTTTCTAGGGTTCTCTCAGTATACCATCATGTCATCTGCAAAGAGTGATAATTTGGTTTCCTCATTATCTACTCTAATCCCTTTAATCTCCTTTTCTTCTCTTACTTCCAAAGATGAGATTTCTAATACAATATTAAATCGTAATGGTGACAGTGGGCACCCTTGTTTCACTCCTTATCTTACTGGGAATGGTTCTAGTTTGTCCCCATTACAAATGATGCTTGCTCAAGGTTTTAAATAAATGCTACTTATCATTTTAAGGAAAAGCCCTTTTATTCCTATAATCTCTAAGGTTTTTTAATAGCAGTGGGTGTTGGATTTTATCAAATGCTTTTTCTGCATCTATTGAGATAATCATATGATTTTTGTTAGTCTGGTTATTAATATAATTGATTATGCTGATAGTTTTCCTAATATTGAACCAGCCCTGCATTCCTGATATAAATCCTATTTTGTCATAGTGTATTATCCTGGGGATGACTTTCTGTACTTTCATTGCTAAAATCTTAATTAAGATTTTTGCATCAATATTCATTAGGGAAATTGGCCTATAGTTTCCTTTCTCACTTTTTACCCTACCTGGTTGGGCTATCAGCATCTTACGTGTATCATAAAAGGAATTTGGTAGTACACCTTCTTTCCTTATTTTTTCAAATAGTTTATACAGTATTGGAATTAATTGTTCTTTGAATGTTTGGTAGAATTCACATGTAAATCCATCTGGGCCCTGGAGATTTTTTCTTAGGGAGTTGGTTAATAGCTAGTTCTAATTCTTTTTCTAAAACAGGGCTATTTACATAATTTATTTCCACTTCTGTTAACTTGGGCAACCTATATTTTTTTACATACTCCTCCATTTCATTTAGACTATCAAATTTATTGTCATAAAGTTGGGAAAAGTAACTCCTAATTATTACTCTAATTTCCTCTTCATTGGTGGAAAGTTCTCTCTTTTTATTTTTGAGACTAACAATTTGATTTTCCTCTTTCCTTTTTCTAATCAAATTACTTAAAGGCTTATCTATTTTATTGGTTTTTTTCATAAAACCATCTCTTGGTTTTATTTATTAATTCAATAGTTTTCTTATTTTCAATTTTATTAATCTCTCCTTTTATTTTTTATTTCCAGAATTTCCAATTTGGTATTTAATTGAGGGTTTTTAATTTGTACTTTTTCTAGCTTTTTAATAGTAAGCCCAATTCATTCATCCTCTCTTTCTCTATTTTATGCAAGTAAGCATTTAGACATATAAAGTTACCCCTTATAACTGCTTTGTCCATATCCCACAAATTTTGGTATGTTGTCTCATTATTGCCATTCTCCTGGATGAAATAATTCTTCAGGATTAGATTATTTAATTTCCAATTAACTTTTGGTCTATTTTCTCCTGGCCTCAAATTGCATGCGAGTTTTATTGCATCATGATCTGAAAATGCTTTTCTGCATTTGATTTTGAGGTTTTTATGCCCTAACACATGATCAATTTTCGTATGTTCCATGAACCCCTGAGAAAAAAGTATACTCCCTTCTATCACCATTCAATTTCCTCCAGAGATCTATCATACCTATCTTTTCTAACATTTTGTTTACCTCCCTAACTTCTTTCTTATTTATTTTGTGGTTTGATTTATCTAATTCTGAGAGAGCTAGGTTGAGATAGTATAGTTTTGCTGCCTATTTTTCCTTGCGTCTCTGTTATTTTCTCCGCTAGGAATTTGGATGCTATAACACTTGGTGCATATATGTTTAATATTGATACCGCTTCATTGGCTATGGTACCCTTTAGTAAAATATAGTTTCCTTCCTTATCTCTTTTAATTAGATTTATTTTTGCTTTTACTTGATCTGAGATAAGGATTGCTATCACTGCTTTTTTTTTCATATGAAGTATAAAAGAGTCTGCTCCAGCCTTTTACCTTCACTCTTTATGTATCTCTATATTTTAGATGTGTTTCTTGTAAACAACATATCTGTATTTCCTGCCATCTTATTTGCCCAAAGTTGTGTTTTTCTCTCCCCTTTCCCCTTTCTCCCTTCCCCCCTACCCAGTATTTTGTTTTTGATGACCACCTCCCTCTTACAGTCCTCCCCCCTTTAGAGCCCCTCCCTCTTTTTTACACCTTTCCCCTAATTTTTCTATTTTCCCTTCTATTAGTCTATCCCTTTCTTTTCCTCCTTTCACTCCTACTTCCCTATAAGGAGGGACACGTTTTTCTTTGAAGCCAAATGTGTCTGATATACTCTTTTAGAGCCCAATCTAATGAGAGTACATTTACACAATGCACATCGCCCTCCCTTCTTTCCCTCAATTACATTAGGTTTTCTGTGTCTTTTCATGAGATTTTACCTTATTGTACCTCCTTTTTTACTTTATTTTACCTCTTTTCCCCTTATTTCCCCAGTATGATAGCCCTTCCACCTCTAATTTCTTTTCCATTATTATCAAAATAAAATCAAATTATACCCCAATTCTTTAAGGATAACCATAGTAGAAATATAGTTCTCAAGAGTTCTTTTCTTTTTACCTTTTTATGCTTCTCTTGAGTTCTGTGTTTGGAGGTCAAATTTTTTGGTCAGATCTGGCCTTTTCATTAGAAATAGGTGAAATTCTCCTGTATCATTGAATGGCCATCTTCTTCCCTGGAAGATAATGCTCATTCCAGCTGGATAACTTGTTCATGGCTATAATCCAAGTTCTCTTGCCTTTTGGAATATCTGATTCCAGGACCTCCTATCCTTTAATGTGGAAGCTGACAGATCTTGTGTGATTCTAATTACAGTTCTTCTTAATTGTTTCTTTCTAGATGCTTGCAATATCTTTTCCTCTGTGCGGTAGTCCTGAAATTTGGCCATGATGTTCCTTGGGGTTTTAATTTTGGGGTTTCTTTCAGGTGGTGATCAGTGAATTATTTTAATGGAAATTTTGCCTTCTGATTCTAAAACATCAGGGCAGTTTTCTTTCATAATTTCCTGGAAGACAGCATCAAGATTCTTTTTTCCATTGTGGCTTTCAGGGACTCTAATAATCCTTAGATTGTCTCTCCTAGATCTGTTTTCTAAGTCAGTTGTTTTTTCTAGGAGATATTTCTCCTATTTTTTAATTTTTTTTTGTTTGATTCTTGAAGTCTTATTGAGTAATTCACTTCTATTTGTTCAATTTTTTTAAGGTATTATTTCCTTCAGTTACCTTTTTTAGCTCCTTTTGTAACATGCCAATTGAATTTTTTGGTTCATTGCATTCTTCTTCCATTTTGCCAATTTTATTTTTCAGTGAATTGTTATCTTTTTCCAATTCACCATTTTTATTTTCCAATGAGTTGGTGATGTTTTCCATATCACCAATTTTGTTTTCCATATCTCTTTTGCAGGGCATTATATCCTTTTTGCACTGATCTCAATTCATTTCTCCATTTTTCTTCTAACTATTTTTTGAGATTCTTTATGCAATCTTCCAGGTAAGCCTTTTGAAATGGTGACCAGCTCATGTCCGCCTTTGTGGCTTCCTCTGGGGTTGCTTTCCTTTTAGGGACCTCAGGCTCTGCGGTCTGCCGTTCTTTCTCTCCACAAAAACTGTCTATGGTGAGACCTCTCTTCTGCTTCTTACTCATTTTTTAGAACTTGAGGTCTGATTCAAGCAGGGGATCCCATAGCCATTTCAATTTGCCTTTGGGCAGTTCACATAGTTGATGTTCAATGTGGGACTGGTCGGACTAGTTTTGCGCTCAGCTGCTCTTAATCCACTCTTTACCAAAGGTAAATCTGCCAAAGCACCTGCCTGCAAGCAGAGAAAAGTGGCCTAAGCATCTCCCAGGGACTTCCTTAGTGCCTAGAATCTGTCACGTTCTGTCCCAGCCCCGATCTTTCTTCCCGCCTGCACGCTGGTGCCTGAGTGCAGCAAGCAGCCGATCCCCTGCCTGTCTGAAACAGATCTGCTCTGGAGTTCTTCCAAGGTAAATTTTTGATAGAAATGTATTGTACTCCAAGTGTTGGATAGAGCCCTCACTCTAGAACCAGTTCAGAAGCTTAATTTGTTCTGGGTCTGAGGGAAGATCAGAGGAGCTCACAGAGAATGATGTCTGCCATTCACCATCTTGGCTTAGCCCCCCCTTAACTCTTTTAATTAGATATATGTTTGCTTTTACTTGATCTAAGATCAGGATTGCTACCCCCCCCCCCTTTTTTGTTGTTGGTGTTGTTGTTCACCTGAAGCATAATGGATTCTGATCCGGCCCTTTACCTTCAGTCTGTATGTTTCTCTATGCTTTAGATGTGTTTCTTGTAAACTGCATATTTTTGGATCCTGGCTTTTAATCCAGTCTGCTATTCACTTCTGCTTTATGGGAGAGTTCATCCCATTCACATTCACAGTTAAAATAACTAATTCTGTATTTCCTGCTATCTTATTTACCCAGTTATGTTTTTCTCTTTCTTTTCCTCTTTCTCCCTTCCCCCCCTTCCCAATATTTTGCTTTTGATGACCACCTCCCTCAAACAGTCCTCCCCCCTTTAGAGCACCTCGCCCTTTTTATTTCTTTCCCTTGATTCTTCTATTTTCCCTTCTGTTAGTCTATCCCTTTCTTTTCCTCCTTTCCCTCCCATTTCCCTATAAGGAAGGACAAGTTTATCTGTGAAACCAAATGTGTCTGATATACTCTTTTAGAGCCCAATCTGATGAGAGGAAGATTCACACAATGCCCATCCCCCTCTCTTCTTTCCCTCAATTATATTAGGTTTTCTTTTCCTCTTCATGAGGTTTTACCTTATTTTTTTACCTCTTTTTACCTTATTTTCACTCGTTTTCCCTCTTTTTCCTGTATGATGCCCCTTCCATCTCTAGTTTCTTTTTCATATTTCAAAGTAAGATCAAATTATACCCCTATTCTTTAAGTGTACCCATATTAGAAATATAGTTCTCAAGAGTTCTTTCCTTTTTACCTTTTTATGTTTCTCTTGAGTTCTGTGTTTGGAGGTCAAATTTTTGTTCAGATTTGGTCTTTTCATTAGAAGTAAGTGAAATTCACCTATATCATAAAATGTCCCTGGAAGATAATGATCATTGTAGCTGGATAGCTTATTCTTGTCTGTATTCCAAGTTCCTTTGCTTTTTGGAATATCTGATTCCAGGCCCTTCAATCCTTTAATGTGGAAGTGATAGATCTTGTGTGATTCTAATTACAATTCCTCTATTTTTGAATTTTTTCTTTGTATCTGCTTGCAATACCTTTTCCTTGGTGCTTAGTCCTGAAATTTAGCCAAGATATCTCTTAGGGATTTAATTTTGGGGTCTCTTTTGGGAGGTGATTGGTGAACTCTTTCAATGGTGATTTTGTCTTCTGATTCTACAGCCTCAGGACAGTTTTCTTTCATGATTTCCTAGAAGATATTGTCTAGGTTCTTTTTTTAATTATGGTTTTCAGGAAGTCCAATTATCCTTAGATTGACTCTCCTGCATCTTTTTTCCAGGTCAGTTGTTTTTCCTAGGAGATATTTCATATTTTCTTTATTTTTTTCATTTTTTTTGTTTTTGTTTGACTGATTCTTGAAGTCTTATTGAGTCATTCACTTACATTTGTTCAATTCCAATTTTTAATGTATTTTTTTCTTCAGTTACCTTTTTTAGCTCTTTTTGTAACTAGCCAATCATTTTTTTTGTACATTGCAGTCTTTTTCCATTTCACCAATTTTGTTTTTCTGTGAATTGGTATTTTTTTCATATCTCTTTTGGAGGGCATTATATCCTTCTTTCAATGATCTCAATTCATTTCCCCATTTCTTTTCTAACTCTCTTTTGAGATACTTTATGCAATCTTCCAGGAAAGTCTTGTGAAATGGGGACCTGGTCATGTTTGCCTTTGTAGCTTCCTCTGGGGTTGCTTTACCTTTATGAACTTCAGGATCTGGGGTCTGTTCTTATCCCTCTCCATAGAAGCTGTCTATGGTGAGAGTTCTCTTCTATTTTTTATTCATTTTTAAAAGCTTTATGTCTACTTAAAGCAGAGGAGTAGCAGCTACTTTAATTTGCCCTTGTGCAGTTCAGCTAAATGACTCCCAGTGCTGGGCTTTCCAGGCAAGCAAGGCACATTTGCAGTGGTTTACAATCTACCTTTTACAAAAAGGCAGATCTGCCAAATCACCTGCCTTCAATCAGGGCAGGGGGGCCCAAGAGCCTCAGAGAAACTTCCCAGGTGCTTAGAATTGGCCATGTTGAGTCTGATCTGGCTTCTTTCCTTGTCTCCTGGAGCTGCCGTCTGAGCTTAGCAAACTGAGTGACCCCGTGCCCATCTGAAATAGACCTGTTCTGGAGCTCTTCCAAGATAGCTTCTTCTAGGAATGTGTTGTTCTCCAAATATTTGGGGGAGCTTTGATTCCATAACCAGTTTAGAGGCTTAATCTGCTCTTGACTTGAGAGAAGGTCAGAGGAGCTCACAGAAAGTAGTGTCTTAACTCCACCATCTTGGCTCTGCCTTGGGAACATGATACTTCTAATTCATAAGAACTTTATCATTATTAGGGAAGTTAGAGTGTAATTTAAACAAAAGGTATAGGCGTGAGTTAAATATGAATGGTTGATATTTAAAAATTAAAATTAAGGGGTTTCAAAGGAATGTACTGGAAGAAAGGGAGAGATAGAATGGGATACATTATCATCCATAAAAGATGCAAGAAAAAGATTTTACAGTGGAGGGAAAAAAGCAGGGAGACAAGTAGTTTGAACCTTACTCTCCTCAGAATTGACTCAAAGAGGGAATAACATATATACTTAATAGAATATAAAAGTCTATCTTATACAACATGAAAGTAGGAAGGAAAAGGGATAAGAGAAGGGAGATGATAGAAGGTAGGGCAGAGTGGGCATGGGTTAGTCAGAAGAAAACATATTTTAAGGGGGCACAGGGAAAAAGGAGAGAGGAAACAGAATAAGTGAGAAGGGGGATAGGATGAAGATAAGAATAGATGACAATAGTAACTGTGAAAAAAACTGAAGCAAGTTTATCTGATAAAGGCCTTATTAGGCAAACATAGAGAAATGAGGCACATCTCTAAGAATAAGAGCAATTCTGCAATTGATAAGTAATCAAATGACTTAACCAGTTTTCAGATGAAGTAATTGAAGTTATATAATACCATATGAAAAATGCTCAAAATCACTATAAACTAAAGACAGGAACATTTAAATTAGTCTGAGCTATCATCCCAAACCTTTCAGATTGGCTACTAGGATAGAAAAAGAAAAAAGACAAATTTAGGTATTAATACACTGTTGGTGAAGTTGTGAATTGATTCAACCATTCTTCAGAGTAATTTGGAACTATTCCCAAAGGGATAAAAACTAGGCACACTATTTGACCTAACAATACTACAACTATATATGTATTCCCAAAGAGATAAAAAGCAAAAAAAAAAAGAAAGAAAAAAGAATTTGTATGTATAAAAATATTTATAAAAGTTCTTTTCTGGTGACAAATAATTGGAAACTAAGGGGATGGACATCAATTGCAGAATGGCTGAACAATTTGTAGTATGTGATTATGATGGAATACCATTCTATTATACAAAATGATGAGTGAAATACTACCAGAAAAAAACCTGGAAAGACTTCCACGAGCTGATGCAAAATGAAATGTACTCTGTGAAAAATAACAGCAGTATTGTAAGTTGATTAGCTGTGAATGACTTAACTATTCTCAAAAACACAATGATCCAAAATAGATAATTCTGAAGTAATTATTATGAAAAAAGCTATCCATCCCTAAATAACTGATAATATTTGAATAAAGATTGAAGTATACTTTTTGTACTTTATTATTGTTATATTATCATTTGGTCTATTTTTCTTTCACAACATGACTATAATGAAAATATTTTGCCTGACTATTCATGTGTAATCTGTAATGCCTTTTCAATGAACAGAATGGGGAGGGGGGAAAGGAGAGAGTTTGGAACTCAAAGTTTTAAAAAAAAAACAATTGTTAAAATTGTTTTTACATGTAACTGGGACAAATAAAACACTAAATAAATTTTACATGAAGAAATGAAGAATAAATGTATTAAAAGCCTTAGGTTGGGTTTTATATAAAGATAAATGCAGTAGTGTCAGAAAGGAGAGAGATCAAGTGTCAGAGTGGGAGGACCCCTAAGAAGGTCAAGATAACTGAATCTCAGAATGCAGAAAAGGAACAGAATTAAAAGATTGTAAACACAGTTTGGAGCCAGGTTAATGAGGGTTTAAAATCCAAAATGAAGGAGTTTCTCTTTTATTTTAGAGACAATAGGAAGCAATTGAAATTTATTGAATATCAGAGAAACATGTTCAAAACTGAGTTTAAAGTAAATAATTTTGAAAACTATATCAAGTATGAAATGAAGTAGAGAGTGACTTGGAAAAGAATGATCAATTAGGAGCCAATTGTGATAGGCTAGTTGAGACGTGGTTATGGCTAAAACTAGGGTTGTGCCCAAAAGACTAGAGAGAAGGTAACAAATAAAATAGTTCTTAGACAGATAAAAATGGGGGGATATAAATAAATGGTTATATAAAGGAAGGGAGAGTGAGAATTCAAGAACAATGCTGAGATTGTGAATTTAGGTAAATCAAAGAAGGGATGTCTCCAATAAAAAATAGGGAAGTTTGAAAACAAGGAAAATTTGAGGGAGAGGATAATTCCTCCTGTTCTAGACAGGATAAGTATAAATAACTTTAACATATCCATTTTGAAATATTTAATAAGAAATTAAAGATTGAGAGCTAGAGCTTAGAGGACAGACAGGTTGCCTAGAGAGATATGGGACTGATTTGCACAGAGATAATCAAGTGAAAGATTCTAGAGAGAGAAGAAAAGATGATACAGGACAGAGTTTTGGCATAGATCCATGATTAGATGACATGAGATAGATGATGAATTATAAAGCAAAAAGAGTACTGATTGGACCTAAAGGAAGACAACAAAAATTAGCATTATAAAATCTAAGAAGTAGAGGATATATAAGAGGAGAAATTAGTTAACATTGTTAAATGCTGCATCTAGAAAAAGAAAGATGATAACTGAGAAAAGGTTATAGGATTTGGCAACTAAAATATCATCAATAACTTCAAAGATACCTCAGAGATAGTAGTTTCATTTGAATTATGAGATCAGAATCCTTATAATAAAGGGTTGAGCATTGAGTGAAAAGATTAAAAAGTAGAATCAATTGATAGAAACAGTTTTCCTTCCACACCCCCTTCTCCCAGTGAATTTGGTGTAAAAATGGAGGATAAATTTAGGATGAGAACTTGACCACATGGTAGGGTCTAGTGATTAATTTTTAACAATGGGGGAGATTTAAGCATATGTATGTATAGGCATCAGGAAAAGAACAAATAGATAGGAGATTGTTGTGGAGGCATCTGTTGGAGAAAATAGGAAGGAACTAGTTAAAGGTTTCTTTTGGAATGGTTGATATTTTTTAAGGATACGGGTTAGAAACTAAAATAAAGGAAGAGGAAAGAGGAGATGTTTTCAAGGGCATTAAAAATTTAGAAAAGGGAGAAGAGAAAGTTCCCAGACAATGGTCTCTATTTTTTTCAGAAAAGTGTGTAGTAAGATTACCCAAGAAAAATGGGAGAGGGATCGATATAGTTTATTTTTAAGAGGAAACAGAGGGTTTGGAAAAGTCTCCATTGGATTATGAAATGGAATGAAATATAGAAAGATAAAAAATTAGTTTGCTATGATGACACTCATAACATAAATATATAGTGTACCTAGTGATCTTGGTGGTGTGATTACTTTCAGCTCCATTTCACAGTTCAGTAGAAATGGAGGAGTTTGTTGATGTTCAGTAATTTAAATCATGTCTGACTCTTTGTGACCCTCATTGTGCCTTTCCTTATGAAGATATTTAAGTAGTTTACCACTTTTTTCTCCTGCACATTTCATAGATTAGGAAACTGAGGCAAACAGAGTTAAGTGACTTACCCAGGGTCTCACAGCAAGTAAGTGTGAGGCCATATTAGAATTCAAGAAGATGAGTCTTTCTGACTCTAGGTCCACTACTCCAAGGAAATAAAGAATGAGAAAATAGAAAATAATGATATGTTCAATTGCTTAATCGTAAGATCGAATTGTGAATGGAAGAAACTGAAGTTGGGGAAGTGAATAATAACAAGGAGACTATTGAGAGGCAAACACTCTGGAAATAACTACGAGGATAAAGAATACATTTTGTTGTTGGGGTTGTTTAGTCATTTCAGTAATGTCTGACTCAGTGTAACTACATTTGGGATTTTCTTGGCAGGGATACTGATATGGTTCACAATTTTCTCCTCTAGATCATTTTATAGATGAGAAAACTGAAAAGGACATGGTTAAGTGATTTTCCTGGAGTTACATGGCTAGTCCATATTGAGCACTTGATTGGAACTCTGGCCCTTCTATTCTGGATCCAAGGCTCTATCCACTGTGCCACCTAATTGACCCAATGAAGAGTTTCAGGACGAATGAATTATAAGGACAGATGGAATGATAAAAGTTTATAGGCATATTGAACCAAAAAAGCTTGAAAGAATATTTGTAATACCATAATGAACAATGTAAGTATCACTGAATCTGACTGTCTGAGCTGGATTTGAAGGAGCAGGTCATAGCAATGGGAGATATTGAAGAATTGTAAAGGTATCATGTTGGATAAAACACAATATCTGCATTGAAAGAGGAAGACAAATTCAGGTTTTGAACTCTTTGAGGAATTATCTGTATTCCAATTCAGTTCTTCCTGAGTCCAGACTACTTCTTGATCCACTGTGCCACTTATATACTTAACTTGTCTATTTGAGAAGAGTGTTGCCAAGAGACATGGAGATGAAAGGATGGAAAATAATAACCAGTGATGGGGAGGGTAGAATGTGTTTTTTTTTCAAGAAATCACTGAGATAGGAAGAGATAGTTGTTAAATAGCTACAGGATAGGGATACAGTGACTTTTGATTAATACAGATATCTTTAACAGACTTCGGAATGGGAGAAGATGTCAGCTCTTTTCAAAAGGGGGATATAGGACTTAATGTTAGTGCTTCTTTCTACAAATAGAGTCCTGATAATCAGCATACATTTATTATCTATTATATGACAAAAATTATATTTGGTATTAGAGATACAATGCCAAAAGTGAAAGTAGTCTCTGCCTTCAAGGAGATTACCTTCTATTTGACAGAGGCAACATGTAACTAATTAGGTATAAATCCAAATATAATTAAATTATATAGGAGACAGACAAGCTGAATTCTTGCTTCTGCTGTGAGTTATGAAGAGCCTCATAGAGGCTATAGTCCTGGGTTTGAAATGTCTGAATACTTGGAACTCTTATCACAGGAGAAATGTTTTTATATTTAGCTATCCATTTACATGTTGGATCCTTCAAATAAAATATTGCCCCTCTCCTGAAAGCATTTTTTTTTGTTTTTGTACCTTCAGTTCTAGCAAAGTGTCTAGCTAGCATCTAGTAGTAAATATCTTTTAAATGAGTGAATGAAAGGCCACCTTTAAATATCTACATGTTTATAACCCTAAAGCCCATTGAAGTAGGGAAAAAAGCATTGGAATATTAAGGAGAAAAATGCATATTTCACACAAATTGGAAGAATACAGAAAAAGTCAAACCATGAAAAGAGAGTTACAACCCTTGTCTCTTTTGGTTTGAGGTATTCTGATATGCAGAGTGAAGAACCATGTCCCTGTGCTAACATCATAGAAAAACCTTTTGCATAGATACTTAGTGTATCAATGGAATAATATTCATCCTTCTTATTTTTTAAAGTATTCTGAAGAAAAAATAAAAAGAAGTCAATATCTACAATATAACTATTAAGGATAAAGTCACTGCACTATTATTTGGATGTAATTGGTACTGAGCATCACAATGTGTTTGTAATTGGGTCTGTGCTTGCACACTTTAAGGGTTCCACACAATTTCTACTTGAACCCATTTTTTGGATATAGCTTAGCTCAGCAGTGCCAGCTACCTCTTGTTAGGCAGTTGAAAAAGTGTAGCCATTAAAAAAATAGGATACAGTGTGATTTTGTTTTGCAGCCCTGCATGGAAAATCAGTTACTGTTCATAACAGCTCTGTGGTTGGTTGATTTAAAGCAGGAGGGTGACTTTGAATTGACAAGCAGACAGTTTGCAAAAAAAGGATATTGTATCTTTAAGGCTTTCTGACTGATTGTGTTTAACTGAGCTACCCAGCAGGCAGTAATTAGGCTGTAGCTTCACTGAGAAGCTTAAAGCACCGGGCTCTCATTCTCAGTGCTCCAGAATTTATTTATTTATTCATTTATTTTATTTATTTTTTTATTAAAGCTTTTTATTTGTATAACATATGTATAGGTAGTTACCCAGCATTTATCTTCACAAAGCTTTCCATTACAAATTTTACCCCCAGTCTCCTCCCCTCCCCTAGATGGCAGGAAATCCAATACATGTTAATAATGTTGAAATACTTGACAAATTGTACAAGAAAAATCCTATCTACAAGAAAAAAAAGAAAATCAGAGAAAGGAAACACAATGCAAGCAAACTTCAATAGAGAGCATGAAAATGTTATGTTATGGTCCATGTTTCATATCCCTATCTCTGGGTGTATATGGTTTTCTTCAGTGAACAATTGGAACTGATTTGAGACAATTCTTTGTTGCAGAGAGCCATATTCATCAGAATTGATCATCATGTAATATTGTTGTTGCTGTGTATAATGATCTCCTGGTTCTGCTCGTTTCACTCAGCATCAGTTCATGCAAGTCTCTCCAGGCCTCTCTGAAATCGTCCTGCTGGTCGTTTCTTACAGAACAATAATATTCCATAACATTCATATACCATAATTTATTCAGCCACTCTCCAATTGATGGGCATCCCTTCAGTTTCCAGTTTCTAGCCACTACAAAAAGGGCTGCCACAAACATTCTTGCACATGTGGGTCCCTTTCCCTCCTCTAAGATCTCTTTGGGATATAGGTCCAATAGAAACACTGCTGGGTCAAAGGGTATGCACAGTTTGATAGCTTTTTGAGCATAGCTCCAACAGCTCCACCAAGGATGCATTAGTGTCCTAGCTTTCCCACATCCCCTCCAACATTCAACGTTATCGTTTGCTGTCATTTTAACCAATCTGACAGGTGTGTAGTGGTACCTCAGAGTTGTCTTAATTTGCATTTCTCTGATCAATAGTGATTTGGAGCAACTTTTCATATGAAAAGAGATGGTTTTAATTTCATCATCTGAAAATTGTCTGTTCATATGCCTTGACCACTTATTTATTGAAGAGTGGCTTGAATTCTTATATATATGAGACAATTTTCTATATATTTTAGAAATTTGGTACTGACTAAGAAATAGAGCAGTCAATCAGTGTCATAGGATAGATTATCAGGACAATCTAGGCAATAACTTTAACAATTTAGTATTTGATAAACCCAAGGACACCAGCTTTTGGGATAAGTGCTCACTATTCGGCAAAACCTGCTGGGAAAATTGGAAACTAGTGTCGAAGAAATTAGGGCTTGACCCATACCTAACACCACATACCAAGATAAGATCTAAATGGGTTCATGATCTGGATATGAAGAGTGATATTATAAGCAAATTAGAGGAATGTAGTATAGTTTACCTCTCAGACCTGTGGAGATGGAATAAATTTATGTCCAAAGAAGATCTGGAACTCCTAATTGAACACCAGATAGATAATTTTGATTATATTAAGTTAAAAAGTTTCTGTACAAATAAAACTAATGCAGACAAGATTAGGAGAGAAGCATAAAATTGGGAAATCATCTTTACATTTAATGGTTCTAATAAAGGCCTCATTTCTAAAATATACAGGATTTATTTTTTTAAAGAATAAATATTTCTGGATTTGAATATATCTGTATCTATATATCTGTAATTCTGTGTGTGGCATATGTGTTTTAAAGATGGTATATATGCAAATAGAAACTAGAATCCTGTTGGCACTCAATTTTGTCTTTCTACGTTAATAGGCTCCAAGAAACTATGACTGCTAGCAAAGGAAAGCAATGAAACCATTATAGGAGCACATGACACTCTTGCTGAGGCCTGGGGTGATAGCAGTGGAAAAGAGATGTTAAGGATACAAAACACTACTTCTTGTGGCCCAGAATATTAATTTGAAGACCTTGCAGCAAAATCATGATCATATAATTTAATCAAACAGATACCAAATTATTATTTTTTTCTTGAAGAAGGAAATCATTATTTTCTCTGGACTGCTTAAGAATAGAAGAAAAGAATATATGAGGTCACTGGAAACCAATAAAATAATCTATTATCCTTGTAGCCTGTTAAGATTTCTTTTATTTGGACATACTCCCAATCATATGAGAAGGTGAGTTTTCATCAACTTTTTTTTTCATGCAAATCATATGATTTCCTTCTTAATCCCCAAAGAAGTGAAACAACAGACATTGTGACATAGACTTAAATAAATGGTGCTGAATCATTGTTGATAAATGAAACAATAGAGTACTTTAAAAAGACCCTAGGAAACCTCTAAGAGCAGTATCAAGGCACAGTTCTGATGGTTATTAAGTATGTGATCTTAGACAAGTGAGCCTGAATTTCATTATCTATAAAATGAGACTAACAGTAGTTGAAATGTAAGAGTATTGCTATAAGAATATCATTTTTGAAAAAACAATGAAAACTATGTGCTATCATTAATCATCAATTGAGATATATATAGTTTGTAGTCATTCTGTGCAAGGTCCATGAGGGCACAAGTTTCTTAGAGAATGCAAACATTACCCTTCTTATTTGTACACCTTAGCCATTCTGTCCTTTGCTTTTTATTATTATTATAGATATTTCATATTGCACATTATATGGTTTTGGACATTACTTGAGATTTCTTAAATTGAGGTGCTGTTCTTTTGTAAGCTATTGAAACAATGCATTCTTTATCCCCTGTCACTTTTATTATTAGCAATAAGGTACTACTGTCATTATTTTCTTTCTTTCTCATGCTGTCCAAAAATTCAGCTATATAATGATGACCTTTGAGATTATAGCTATATATTTGACCCCTAAATAAATCTATTCTAATTTAAATAGAGAGAGGTCATTCATTTTTGAATAACTATTTCAAGTTAAAATTCTCTCAATTAAGATACAATGATATTCTGTTGGAGCCCAATTCCTTTGTTTTTAAAGATAAATATGATACTTATTAAATGTTTTTAGTTTAAATTTCAAAAATTTAACTTCCTCATTTGTTTATGTTTGAGTCATTTTGATTTCCCCAAATCTATATAAATGCTATAATCAATGAAAAATAATTAGTTTGTAAATTGACAGAAAAATCCATTAAGGCATTTATCTTTCCCAAGGTAATTTGTCTTAAGATTTATGCACCTGGGTATCTCTATCTATCTATCTATCTATCTATCTATCTATCTATCTATCTGTCTGTCTATACTTTTATGTGTAAGTATATGTGCATTCAACTTTATATAGATACATAGACATATAAAAGTATATATATGTATATATCCATACTTTTATATGTAAGTATGTATGTACATTCTGCTTTATACATATATAAATACGCACAACACACCTGTATTACATAAAAACACAGAGTTTGTAAGGTTTATTCATTTTGTGTAGCTAACAAATACACTTTGCAATTGGATACACAGAAGATCAAGGATTAAATTCCAAAAAAGTTTTTTTCCCCAAAGTGACAATGAGCTTAATTCACTGTCAGTTAATGCCAGGTGTCCCCCCCTCCCAAACCCCCAGTATTAAGTTCTTCATAACAGTGGCTGCATAGGACACTATTCACAGAGGCTTAACGCCAGGGAGAAAATGATTACATTAAATCGAACAATATGAATAATTCATGACATCACATTTTGTAATCCTGGTGTTAAGCATAAAACCAGTGGTTTATTTTTCAGCAAAATGTTTTTGTATCATTTTAGATAGTGCATAATGCAAAACAATAACTGCATACATTATGTAAGAACCATGTTGGTGAATAGGACCCTTAATAGTGCTTCCAGCATCATCTGGGGTGTGATCACAATAAACACATTTTGAGCCAATACCCGTGGGTGCCCAACGTATGCTGGAATCTTCTGGGTCCAATGGAATGACTGTCTTTTAATTTCTTTTTGAATATTGCCCCTGCCCTTTACCACTGCTCTGAAAGACAATCCCTATATGTTGGTAAAATTACAAATTCCCCTCCCCTTACCTTTCAGTTTATTTTGAGGACAATTCTTTAGAGGATAAACAATCCTTTTTTGAAGCCCTTTTTGATTTCCAATATATAATTGGAAGCACTGAGAAAGTGCAGAACTCTGTTTAGAAATTGCTTAAGTTTGAATGGGATATATTCTTGGTGTTTAAAAAATCAGTGATTTAATTATTTTACCCAAGTTTCTATAATATCTTTAATTTGGATCTGTAAGAATAAATTATTCTTTGTAATGTTATCGAAAGGTACACTTTGTATTCTGAGAAAACATCTTTTTTCTTTGGAATCCCTCTAGATGAGATTGGAGGTGACCCTGCAACCTTCATGTCACAATTTCCAGGTCATGTGTATTGTAGCCACACTCCAACACAAAGCTGATTATTCTGCTGCATTTCAGGCTGAAATAATTGTGTACCTGGGCCATCTGCGGCTGCCTTTTCCAGCACCTTCCTGTGGACAGCTCCAGGGCACTCACTGGAAGTCAGAATGGACTCCTGCTGATATGCCCACATATTTGTCTTGTATGAAAGAATGGTGTATGCCAGTATATTTCAAAGCTTTTCACAAAACATTTCCCACATCTGAAAACATAGCAGTTTTTGTATTTGTATTAGTGAAGAGTAGTCAAATGTGCCACCTGTGTTTTATAACATGAATGTATCTATTGTGAAGGTTAGATTATTTTCATTATCTATTTTTCTATCTATCTATCTATCTATCTATCTATCTATCTATCTATCTATCTATCTATCTGTCTATCTATCTATCTATCTATCTATCTGTCTACCTACCTACCTACCTATCTGTTTATTCATCCACATATCAATTTACTAATTCATTAATTCATCCACTTACACATTTATTTTTTGTTTAAAGTAATGGATTTGCATGTGATGGATGATCAAAAATCCTGAAAATTGTATATACATTTCCCAGGTCTACTCACAGTATGGATGGTTAATGAGTTTAATTATTTCATATGAAGCTACTTGTTTGCTTATTAGCATTTTTAACCTAAGTAAAGAAAGCAAGTAAAATTATATGTTTTCATATAATTTACTATAATGTTATGAATAACATGCTTTAAATGCCTTGACTTTTTATTATTTTTATAATTTAAAGATCTATTCTAGTGAATATTGTCAATGTTTGAGAGAATTTTAAGGACTTTAGTATTTAAATAAGAGTTGTAATGTTCTTTGAAACATTTGTAAAAGAAAAACCTCGTGACAAAATTATAGGGAGAAAAAAATCATAATATTGTAGCTAAATTTGAATATTAAAATGCAGAGATGCAGAATGCATGGGAACATGATTTTTATTCTACTTTTTTGTCTAGAAAACATACAATTATCTAGATTTAAGAGAAAGTAATGACTGAATCCTAAAGGAATTGATGTTCTTCTGGAGAGTGTAAATCCTGCACAATGCCCCAGTGTTTAATCCTGTGCCAATACTGTGTCCAGTGACATGAGTTGGATTTATTTTTCCTTTTACATTCATCCATTATCCTCTATAGCCACACTTGCTCATGTCTGGCTTTCGTGGTACCCACATTATTATTTGATCACTCTAGACTTCATTCTCTTGGTTCTTCTGGTCCTGACATCATTGAATAGCTATTCAATGTGGGGGATATTTAATATCTTCCATATTTTTTTTGATTTTTTATTAAGAAAAGAGACAATACTCCTGAAATATTGATCATATTTTACAATTATAAATTACATGAAGATTTTGTATCTTATTTCATTGAATCCTCATAAAAAATCTCTGAGTGTTTGATACCAGGAAGTTAACCCCCTCCATTTTATAGATGGAAAAATTAAGATTTGAAAATGCTGGATGTCTCAATCAAGGTCTCCTGGCTACTAAACACTAAGATTTGGTTCTTGAATCTAGGTTCTTTGATCCCAATTTCATGCTCTTTCCACATAAGATGAAAAACAACTAGGAGAGAAAAAAATTCATGGCACAGTGCATTTTCTCTTTATAGAGAATGACAACAGAAATACTAAAACAAAGCATTAATTCTCTCAACAATAAATAATTCCAGATTTTATTATTGTGATAAGATTTTAAAATGATTATTCTCACCTAGGCACCTAATGGATTATTAAGTCTTTTTTTTTCAAAAAGGAGTAGATGTATAAAAGACTGAAGGTATAAACATATCTTTTAAAGCATTTTATTTTAAATGATTGCTAGGGACTTTTATGTGTATCTATTGCCAAAGTACATATAACCTTGCAACTGATAAAATTTGCTGAGTTGACTACTATTCACCATCTTGAAATCTCCATAGAAGATATCAGCCATTTCAATCATTTTCTCCCTGGCGTTAAGCCTCTGTGAATAGTGTCCTATGCAGCCACTGTTATAAAGAACTTAATACTGGGGGTTTGGGAGGGGGGGACACCTGGCAAACTTTTTTGGAATTTAATCCTTGATCTTCTGTGTATCCAATTGCAAAAAAACTAGCAGCAAAAGTTAAAATAGTTAAGTGGAATGCATGTTTAATAATTAATTAGCTAAGTGCATGATTATTTGATAAATATTTAGTCAGATATAAGTATCATTCTCCACTAGGTACATACCCAAGAATTTGCTAAGATGAAATTTGCCATTTGAAACTTAAAAGATAAGCCATTTCAGGCCCAGAGAACACTTTGTTGGCTGTCTTAGCTTTCTCTTCCCTGTCAAAGAATGTTGAATACTTCCTCCTAATTCTGACTCAGAAACAGGAATGTTACCATTATGCTATTTTCTCTTGACAATGGAAGTGTTATTCAATCGACTGACCTCTAACTGATCTAGTAGTAATTATTTGGCATCATTTGGTAAAAATTTGCTTCAGTTGCAATCACCCAATGGAATAGTGTTCTATGGTATAGAGTAAGCAAGGGGAGAAAATAAAGAACACATGTTCTCTGACTTTAAATTTCATGATGGGTATTTTTTTACTATAAAGAGAATGGAAGTAGAATGCTTCATATTCTAAAGACCAGCAAACCCCCCAAAAAAGGCATTTAGAAAAATTTTCAATATAGAAAAGGAGGGAAGCTAATGTTTGTGTATCTTATGAGAATAAGAAACAAAAAATATATGAATTCTAGGGTGGGGATTTAGAGAGATAAATACTCATTTTTCTATACCACATTGAGATTTACAAAGCACTACCCTTACAAAAACTGTATGATGTAGCCATTGAAACTGTTATTATACTCAGATAATGCACCTGAGCCTAAAGAATTACAAGTGACCTTCACCTATCTATGAAATGGGACAGATAGAACACAAATATGGCTCCTCCAGCTCCTAAGTCCTATCTTTTTAACACTGTGCCACAATTTTTTTCAGTTCATACTATTCAACCAGGATATGTTTATATGGTTAAAGTTATCTTTTATTCCTACATGGTATTTTGATATGAATTAAAAGAGAAATCCTTAATTATTCTTAAAATAGATTCCAAAGAAACACCACTATTCTTTCTTCTTGGAACAGTAGAAATGACCATTTTCATTGAGTTCAGGTTTCCTCAATCTGATTCAACAAATGTTTATTTTCCAGATATCATGGTAGCTATCTGGGGATGGGGTGATGGAAGGAGAGAGTGAATGGTTAGAAATAAGTATGAACTGTCTGTCTTCTTGGCACCACCTGCTGGCCAGAATACCATTAATTATTGCCTCACAAGGGCCCCATCTTCGATCTTCCTGACTGTAAGAATCGTTGTTATGGCAGCAATTGCAATAAAGGGAAGAGAGCCCAGGGACTTTAATATGTGGAGTAAACAGATGACCCCAAATGAGGTGTTGGAATGCAATGCCTATAGGGTTTGCCCCAACAGCATGAAAATTGATCTCAAAGATGAAACTGCTCAGACTGAATTTATTTACAGGCACCTTGTCCTATCATTTAATTACAGTGCCACTGCCCAAGCTACTAAAACATAATCTTCTGTTTTTCCATTGCAAACCTCTCTTTCTCTCTCTTTCTCTCTCTCTCTCTCTCTCTCTCTCTCTCTCTCTCTCTCTCTCTCTCTCTCTCTCTCTTTCTCTCTCTCTCTCTGTCCCCTTGCCCTGAAAGAAAGCAAACAAAAAAAGGAAAAAGAGGGGAGGGAAGCCACAAATATAATTGTAGATAACATAAAGTGTCCCAAAGCAATAAGGTTTGACTTTTTAAAAAATGAAATAGTTGCAGGTAGACAAAATTCACCAATAATTTTAAAGATTTTATTCCTATCCCTGTCTTTTTAGTGGTCCTTTTCCTATTCATATCTCTTGCCCATACCAATTCTTTCCTATAAGCAGACATTTCCATCCCTAAGATATTTCCTATCGCTCCTTAGTTATTTCTGCTAAGTTTTGCTACCTAGAGCTAGTCATTCCATTTTGTCTCCTTAACATGACTGAAACCATCTTGTCCTGTATCTAATTCCTTGAGGGCTAGTCTCACTTACCTCATCTATCTATTGAAGATGGTCAATCTATCTATTTAAAATGTGCCTGATTAAAAAGAAACATTTAGAGGAGACCCACACAGAAAGCATCCATTTGCAAATTCTTGCATTTATAATCTAACTAAAAAACTAATGCTAATGAAGAGAATTTCAGGGCAAGTGGGAATAAAGTACATTTTTATGACAGACAATTGAGCAGAATCTTGCTATGCATCTATAAACTCACTGTCTAGGCAGTCACCTACTCTGCCTCTCCCATGGGGTCAGGGAGAGATCTCCCCCACAGATACTTGCAGAAGTATTCAAAGTTCTGGCATATGTGTATTTCAATATATTAAAGATCTATGATCTCATGTGCATGGGTGCATTCCATTAATGCCTTTACAGATATTTTAATGAAAAAATTCATAATCTCCTCACTTCCTTTTAGAAGTTTAGCCTTACTTCACTTAGCTTGGTTTGTACTATGAAGACAGTCACAACCCATTAATATGATGATCTTCAAAGACTTTCCATTTTTGTTGGATCTGTCAGATTTTATCCTTGCTGGATTTGTCCTAGAGTGCTCACTTAGAACTACAACCTATGTTATGTTATTGTAGTAGACAAGAAATATATGGAGTACCTATGAAAGTCAAGAATAAAAATTAACCTACCTGTGGAATAGAATAATGAATATAACCTCTAATCAAAATCTTTGGTCTTAAAAAAAAAGATATTACTATCTCTGATTAAATAAAGGCAAGTCATCTCTTATTTACATGGAAAAATTTAGGAGATGCATGAACGTTTTTTAAGGTCCAGTCCCTTATATTATGTATTTCCCTTAGAATATTGGTATCTGAATACTGGGTATCCTGTAGGCAACTCAAGCTCAATATATCCAAACAGAATTTATTGTCTTTCTTTGCACTCTCATTACCCATCAGAACTTCAGTATTTCTCTTAAGTGCACCCCATTCTCCTAGTTATACAAGTTCATAAACTCAGATCTTCAATTTTCTTGTTCTCCCTTCTAGTTCATAGCCAATCTTATTTTCTTTTCACTTAAATCTGTATATCTCTCAAACCAATTCCCTTCCCCCCATTCACATAGACTACTATTCTATATTATGCCACTATCCTATGGAATGTTGTAGTAGCTTTCTATTTGATCTCCATTCCTTAAGATCCTTCTCTCTCTAGGCTACCTCATCATGACTAAGGTCAATTCCTGAGCACAGGTTTGATCATGTTGTTCCCTTGTTCAAAAAGTTCTAATGTTTTCCTGTTCTTTCTAGGGTCAAATACAAACTTCTCTGCATGTCTTTTAAAGCCTCCTTAAGTCTGGATCCACTTTACCTAATAAGCCCAGAAAGTAGGCTTATTAATATTTTTCTCCTTCATAAAACTTTTCAATCTAGTCAGATTGTCTTCTCTGAATATACCCATTTTCTCTTTTCTCTACTTGCCTTGCACAAGTTGTCCTATATGCATAAAAATTTCCCTCTGTCAACTCTCCATCTTAGAACCCATAGTTTCCTTCCAATCTCAGCTCAAGCACTATACCGTAAAGGAGGGTTCTTATTTATGATCTCTCTAGCTAAAAGAGATATCTTGATCCTTCTTGCTTTTCATTTAATTGTATATATTTTATTCACTTATATGCTTTTTCTTTTCTAGAATGTAAGCTCTGTGAAGGCAGGAACTGCTTCATGCATCCTCAATGTCTTGAACAGTTCTTGGCACACATTAAGTATTTAATACAATAGTGGCTGATTTTGAATATATATAGATTTTGTCATTCAAGGCAGTTATTTTTTTTTCTTTTTCCCCTCTTTAATTTAATTGAGTTGCTAAATTAACTTATTGTTATGGGAACCACCTGCTAGTGGCTGCTGGGTATCTAATTCTGACCAGCAGAATAGATCCCTTCATGTGGGAGGATGATAACAATATAAGGAGACTAGAGGCAGTTGCATTCTCTGACCTCTCTCTTCTTCCCTCTTGCCTCCAATTTATTTCATTCCCAATTCAAAAGCAACATCTACATCAGTAAAGGCTGATTTGAAATTCCTTCAAGTGTGTTATGATTTACAGCTGTGGGGCTTTTGTAGAACTGACTCACCCCTTAATGGTACAGTCTCCTTTAACCCTTTACAGGCTTTCTAGATTTCACACTTATTCCTTACTAATCTACAACATGTGCAACTACATGGCACAGAGCCTGGAATGCCAGGACTAGAGTCAGAAAAAGTCATCTTCTTGAATTCAAATGTGGCCTCAGACACTTTCTTGTTGTGGGTGATCCTGGCAAAGTCACTTAACCCTGTTTGTCTCAGTTTACTCTTCCATAAAATGAGCTGGAGAAAGACATGACAAGTCATTTCAGTATCTTTTTGCCAAGAAAACCCCCAAACGGGATCATGAAGAGTTGAAAATGACTGAAAAATGACTCAACAATAACAACAAACAAACCCACACAATAATTTCCTTTCTACTTTTCACCAATATTAATCCAGGTAGTGGCCACTCTGCAGTTAAGTGACTGATTTTGTTTTCAGATTTAATACTGATGTAACAACAATAAAAAATTATTCCTAATTTATTCTAAAGCTAAAATTATTCCCAGTTTCAAGATTATTTTTTAAATTGAGATATAATTTAATGTGATAGTTTATTAGTTCCATTTATACATCCATCCATGTTATATACACATTTACCTATTATACACACTTATTACAGACACATCTATATTATGTATTGCATCCAGATTACATATATTACATTTCTGTAGAAGATGCTGGAAGAAAATCCACTGAAAAAACCATAAGTAATATTTTCATATTCATTTACCTATTGCTTTTAGGAGGCATAGAAATTACAGAAAAGGAAACATTCCACCTCAAGCTTGACAAGGTCACAGAAGCCTTCTCAGCTTTAGATTTACCATCTGTAAAACTGTGATAAAAGTATCAGACTATGTACTGCCTAGGTATATTGTGAAGATAGTAAGATGATGCTTCTCACTGTGCTTTGAACTCTAAAGAAGAAAGGCATACTATAAGGAAGAAACTTTAAAGATCATCTAATCACAAACCTTTCACTCTATATATGAAGCCTAGAGAGGGTACCTTATTTTAAGGGTTTTCTTTTAGAATGGGAGATTAGATTTATCTTGAAGAGACAACCAGGAACAATGGTCAGAAATTCTAGGGGGCCAGATTTCAGTTTGATAGAAGGTGGGATTTTTCAATAGTTAGTTATTTTAAAAATGGAATGGAATAATTTGGAAAATTCTGGATGCCCTTGAAGTCTTCAGGAAACAGTCAAAAGAACATTTTTTTTGCCTTGCATATTGTAGAAAGTCAGATATGGTTTGAATTATTTAACTTATAATGTGTCATTCAAATTCAAATTTTGAAATTGTGAGTTTAAGTAATTTGTTCAGATTGACAAATTCAGTTTTAAATATTTGGTATATGAGGGTGGTGGGAGTGGAATGATCAAAACAGTGGGTGTGCTGGAATCAGCTCAGATTGGCTTTTAAGAGATGATTATTAAATGTTTTTACGAGCATTTATACCTCAAAAATTGGCAAAATGCTACAGATCAGAGCTTGATTTATTATCTTCATCAATTACTCATGAAACTGATGGAGAAAATATTAATGATGTAGTTTAAATTCTGAAGAGTGCTATATGGACATGTCTTGTCCTCCTCCCCTCAGCAATAAAATGTTTATTGGTGCACCCCTTGCTAGAATCCAGATGTCCTAGTAGTCCCTGAAGCAAAATGAAGTCCCAAGTAGGGAATAGATGAAAACAAATACATAAAATCTCGTGCCTTTTGTTATACTTCCTTTTACCTTTCCCCTATTGATCATAGCAAATGATAGCACATAGAATCTATGAATAAGGTAGAAAAATAGACAATGCATTTAATTAACCTGACTAGGTAAAGTTGTAGCTTTCTCTTTCCTGGATATTTCAAAGGAATCAAGAAGCAGCCCTTCAAAGATCTGAACCTGTATAATGTTTTGTCCAAAGATGATCCAGTAGTTTGGTTACTTGCTATTTCTATATGGTTAGTCAATTGTGAAGATCTAGATTCAAAGTTTTCATTTTTCCCTATCTGTGTGAATGTGAACAGGTCATTTAACTTTCTAACTCTCTATTTCCTCATCTGTAAAATGAGTCATTATATATTTCTGTATTATATATACACAGACACAGGCAGATTTTTGAGGGCATAACATCAGCAAATTCCTCTCTAAGCTTCATCTTCTATTAGAAACTGTATCAGTAGCTGATACAGTTTCTAATAGAAGATGAAGCTTAGAGAGGAAATTGAAAGAAATAAATAATCTATGAATTGTAGGTGTGAAGGGAGCGCATTTGAGACAAGATACAGCCTATACAAAAGCAGGCACATAGTAGTAGGAAGATCATATATGAAGAAAAAAAAATAAACCAGTTTGGCTAAACCATATATTATAGGAAAGAGTATAACTGTATATGTTTGAGTCCTTAAAGAGATATTGGGATAAGGTTGTGAAGAACTTAAAAAGCCAGAGGAGTTTATATTTTATTCAATAAGGGAATAATGAAATTTATTGAGTAGAGAAATGATGTAGTCAAATCTACACTGTAAGAAAATGATGCATAAAGCAGCTATGTAGAGAAAGAATTAGAGAAGGGAAAGTTTTGAAGCAGGGAGACCAACTAGAAGATTTTTGTAGTAATCTACAAATGAGGGTCTAAACTAAAGTGGTGTCCATTTTAGTCAGAGAAAGGATGAATGAAAAAGATGGTATGGAAGTAGAAACAAAATTTAAAATTGATTGGCTATGTGGATTAAAGGAGAACGAGGAGCCCAGGATAATGATGAGTTAGGGAATCTGGGTGAATGAAATGATGATACCCTTGAAAGGAATAGAGAAGTTTGAGGGGAAAGTAGATTTGAGAGAAATATAATATTTTGGACCTTTTTAATTTTACAATGTAGCTTGAATGTCCAATGAACAGTCAGGTATAAAATTAGAAACCAGAAGAGAAACAAAAAGAAACAAAAAAAGAAAAAAATGTAGATTTAGGAGTCCTCTCCATAGAGATTAGATCAATGTGTGATAATGAAGCTACCAAATGAAAAAGTATAAAGCAAAAAGAGATGAGGTTCAGGAAAGAGCCTTTGTATATATTAACAGTTAGAAAGCACAATATGTATTATAAACCAGCAAAGAAGACTGATAAATAGTCAGACAAGGATCGAACAAAGAATGTAAATTTCCTAAAAACACAGAGAACAGAAAATATCAAGTAGAATGCTAAAAAGTGTCAAATAATGCACAAAGTCAAGATGAATGAGGATTCAGAAAAGGCCAACAGATTAAGCATTTAAGAGATAACTTTGGAGGGAACAATTTCAATTATTTAATGAGATTGGAAAGAAATATCATATAGATTTCAGATGTGAATAAAAGTAGTTGAAATGGAGCAACAGGTAGATGGACCTTTCTATGTATTTGACTATGAAAAGGAGGAAGAATTAAAGAGGTTAACTTGAGAGGATGATAGGGCCTAGTAAGGGTATTTTATGAATGGACTAGTCTTGGTAGTATTTGCTAGAAACTTGGAAGAAACTAATAGATACAGGAGTAATAAAGACTATTATTAAATGTCTCAATTTAACAAGTTATCAGAATCCTCCCAGGATTGATTAAATTTCAGACATCTCTGTATATAGAGGAAAGTACCCTTCACCTAGACTCACAGGAACTAGTTTCAAATCTATAATCTGCCTCACATGATCTATGTGACCTCTAGAAAATAATTTTATCTCTACTTGCTTCATCTCTTATTCTTCTTCTTGTGAAACAATTGGGATTGCTATTTGGCCAGGGTCACACAACTAGTAAGTACTAAGTGGCTGAGGCTGGATTTGAACTCAAGTTCTCCTAACTTCAGGACTGGCACTGTATCCACTGTTCCACCTAGTTACCCTCATTTATCTCATTTCTTATCAATGAGATGAACATGGGTAAAATGACCTCAAAAATTCTTCTCATCAACAATTCTATGTACTTAATCAAAATTTTTTGTATTGTTCCTCCTTCATTTTTGAAGAGGACCAATGATATCAATTGATGTTATTATGAATTATGAAGGAATATTCACCTGACCACCAATATTGCACAGATAAATTACTGGCAAAGTCAATAATAATTTTTTTTGATTCTTTCCATTACCTTGATGCAATTTCCTTTATTGTGAAATATTTGCCTATTGAAATAACCCTCTGAATGTTTTGTTTTAAATTTCTCTTATTCATTCAGCTTTTGTCTATACTTATATATTTATCACTATGCTGACTTTTTATGAGCTCATATTCATTGATTTTAAATTCCCTAATGATTTTATGTTGTTTTTATTGCAAATTTATTGACTTCTGAAAATTAGATACTTTTGTACTCCTTTCCCCATCCTTTGCTGCCCATTTTTTGTTCTTTCAAAATCCAGAATTGGATGAATTCTGTTTCCATCAGAATTGATGGCCAATCACTGGCCATTGAAATTTTGCAGATTTTCTAGTTTTATTGGTCTCACTTCTCTGGGCTCCATCATTCTTTATACAACTAATATTCTTCAGTTCATAAACTATGACAGAATTGATGACCACTACTGGCTAAGGACACTTGCTTTTATTTATTTCCCTGACTCTATCAAGTTTTTTCTGGATTCTTAGCCCCTCAATTATCCTTTCTCTCTTGTAACTTCAGTCTCTCCATCTACCTTTGTTCTTTTTGGTATGCTCAAAAATGCAGTTGGATTTTTTTAAATATAAAATAAACAAATATACAGACAAGCACACACAATTCTTTTGAGCCATTGTGCTGCCCTTACTTTTACAAATATTTAGAATAGTTTGAATTTCATAATCTTGCCACATTTTTTTTCTTTCTTTGTATGCCTAACACTCAGCATAGCGCCTGCCACCTGACTTGTTTAATCATTTTCACTCATGTCTGATCCTTTGTGACCCCATTTAGCATTTTCTTGGCAAAGATACTGAACTGGGGAGTTCGGGGGGGGGGGTCGGAGCCAAGATGGTGGAGTGAAGACCCCACTCTCTGTGTCCTTCTCTGACCTTCCCTCAAATCAACAGCAAACTGAACTGATTTTAAGTCAAAGAACCCAGAAATATTTGGACTATGAAACATTCCTTTTTGAAGGTACCTTTGAAGAGCTTCATAGCAGGTCTGTTTCAGCCAAGCAGGGGGTTGAGCAATTTGCCGGGGGGTCCGGGAGACAAGGCAGAAAACTGGGTGGGACTCAGCTCAGAATGGCAGAAATTCCAAACATCTGGAAAGTGTATCTGAGGCTCTTGGGAAACTCTGCCTTGATAGTGGGCAGGTGCTCTGGCAGAACTGCCTTTTATAAAAGGTAAGTTGGAACCCTCTGCAAACTCAAGGTCCTAACCCAACTGGCCCAGCACCGGAAGTTAATTTTTTTTTATTAAAACTTTTTATTTGCAAAACATATGTATAGGTAATTCCTCAACATCAACCCTTATAAAGCTTTCTGTTGCAAAATTTCTCCCCCTACTCCCCACCCCTCCCCTAGATGGCAGGATATCCACTGCATGTTAATTGTGTTAAAATACTTGACATATTGAATATATGTGTACATATTTCCACACATCATTTTTGTGCAAGAAAAATCATATCTACCAGAAAGAAAAATCA
>JAJPUD010011171.1:4002-19516 GCA_023553655.1 Myrmecobius fasciatus | reverse complement strand
CAACAATGAAATGTTTAAAACCAGTTCCAATTGTTCAGTAAAGAAAGGCATATATATCCAGAGAGAGGGATATGAGATGTGGACCACAACATAATATTTTCATTCTCTCTATCGATGTTTGCTTGCATTGTGTTTCCTTTCTCAGATTTTTTTTCTTGTAGATATGATTTTTCTTGCACAGCAAGATGTGTGGAAATATGTATACATATATTCGACTTGAAAAGTATTTTAATATAATTAATATGTAGTGGACTTCCTGTCATCTAGGGGAGGAGAGGGGCGTAGGGGGGAAAATTTGTAATGGAAAGCTTTGTAAGGGTCAGTGTTGAAGAACTACCCATATATATGTTTTGCAAATAAAAAGCTTTAAAAAAAAGATACTGAATTAGTTTTTCATTGCCTTCTCCAATTCATTTTATAGATCAGGAAACTGAGGCAAATAGAAGTAAATGATTTACCAGGGGTCACACAGCCAGTAAGTATAATTCCATATATGAACTCACAAATATGAATCTCCTTGACTCCAGCCCGGTGCTCTATTTACTGTGCCACCTAGTTGCTTACCTGTCACACAATAGATAATAAATTCTTGCTGACTTATTTTTTGACCACTGACTCATTTCTTAATTTCTTGAATTTCATCTTACTTCTTCAGCAGTGATCTTTTCATTTCCCTCGGAATAAAAGAAAAATTGAAGTACCTTAAGAACAGAAATGATTTTTTTTTTATTTCTCCTTGTATCTCTAGCACCTAGCACAGTTTCCTGCTCATTTTAGGGTCTTAAAAACTATATTGAAATAAAAACAGGCTGTGCTTACTATATATAACATCATTTGTCAATGAAAATTTGCTTGTAGCTATTGTCATTTATCCTTTTTTTTCTCTGTATAACTTTGTCCCTAAATATGTCCCATAAGGGCAGAGATCATGTTTTAGCCAGTGCCCTGCCAAAGTTTTTAATGCTATTTGTTCCTGAAGATATTGAAGTGTTTAAATAGCATATGCCATAAAACAGAGGATAGTTATTAATTTTCCTGATTAACTTCTTCAAATGGCATGAACCCATTCTTATGTTTTCCTAAATGGCCAATGGTATGTGCTTTCTTGATATATCTCTTAGCATCATTGTCTTAATACTTATCAAAATTACTCCTCCTTCTCCAGTTGGTATTTTAGATGTATTACTCTTAGAGTAGTATGGGGGGCAATAAAACTGCCAAAAGGAAAAATAAACTTCTTTTTGATCCTGAACATATTAAAGGAATTATTGGAAAAGTGATTTACAAAATTGCAGTTGAAAAAAAAAATTAAAAGTCAAAAATGATTCTTTTGAACTTCCTAAATTTCACATTTTTAAAAAAAGTAAAATAGCATTCAGAACCTGAAAAGAACACATTAAAATTCTTCAATTCTTCTTTCTATCCACTTTCTCCTTCTTATTTCCAGAGGCACTTGGTCTATATTCTTTATATACTACCTCCCTGTAACCTAGAAAAGCCTGAACAGGACTGATTTCAAAGATGAAGCAAATGTGTGCTGAGGGGTGAGAGATGGCCATAAATCTTAAGAACTAATGGTATGGGAGGTCTGTGGGTAAAGGTTGTTAATAGGTAATGGTTGGATGAGTATGTAGGTAGAGGAAGAAAATGGGGGATGGGGCACCTATAGTGAGAAGGTCATAGTCAATCTGACTTCCAATGAGCAGGCACACAAATTATTTTGCTGTATCACTTTAGCTAAGATCCAATTGCCTTTTATCTTACCTAGCTTACCTCTGTCATCTGTCTACCTTCTCTCCTGGTACCAAGCCATTTCCTTCTCTGTCTCCTAGTAATCATTCTGGAAAAAGACCCATTGCCCAGAGGCCACTGAATAGGAAACCACTGAAGCAATGCTATCTCTCCACTTCACACTCAGGAGAGAGGCAGGGCATCTCCTCTTTGTGAAGAGCCAGGCAAGGTGTTTGGCTGGAGTCATTGTGGAGTTAGTTTCTTGAAATAAAAGCATTGCTTGCAGGCCTGCATCTTAATATCTCTCCCTCTCCTAGGAAAACCATGGCTAACAAAATCTTATTCACATTTCCTTAAAGCATCAGAAATCTAGGGTTTAGAAAACCACACGCTAGACAGTTTGCTTAGTAGCAAACTCATACAAATACACATAAATTTGGAAACAGTTTGGTTGATGAAAAATAATGTGATTCCTATTAGATTTAGTTGCTAGAATCTGTTCTCACTGGGTCTCTACTCTAGGTTTTTGACATTCACTTATGAATGATAAATCATCTTTTAATTTTATTTTTTTAGAGAAAATTTGGAGGGAGAAGGTATAGAACACAAAAACTATCTTTTTTGGGGAAAAAAAAGTCTTGTTCCAGGTGGTAGTAGGTTTTATTCTTATACTTTTTGCTCTGTTAGTCTTTTTTGTCCAACCACCTTCCTGATTCAGTCTGTTTCACTGGCCTCATAATTCCTTATTTAACAATGATATTAATGAACGAACTAGAAGAAACTGCTCCTCTTCTATACAACTTCTAGTCTCCCTGTTAAAGGGATATTCTTCTAAGATCTTGGTCTAAGGGTCATTCTGTTTCTTAAAATTTATTTTGTCTGACAATATGAACTCCCTCCTATGTATGTATCTACCTATTATTATATTTTGTTAATTTATTTTTTTAGCTTTTATTGAGATTGTTTGCTCAGCTAAAATCACATAGAAAAACCACCGTATATCTGTTCCTATAGCTATATATATATATGTGTGTATATATATATATATATATATATATATATATATATATTCTGTGTTTTAATGAATTAACTGCTAATTACAGGATGAAACATAAACAAGAATGGTACATTTACTATTAAAGTCTAACTCAGTCTTACTGGATAGGTAACAGAATTATATAGCTACAGCTGAATTATTCCAGATAACCTATAACCAGCTATGGAAGGATGCCTAATCTTAATTTGAATTAAATTTAATTAATTTGCAACATATACATACATATGCAATAATATATGCATGCACTAATTAATGAGATTTAAAAAGTATCTGATTCAATTTACTCCTAATCTACTTTAAATTTCCCATTTAATGGTAAATCTACTTTTCCCTAATGCTAATGGCCACATAAGAGTTGTGAACAAAGAGCTTTGATCAGTCTTTTTCCTTTAAAAGATTTCTGACTTAAACATGCAAATGTCCACATCTTTTGCTGCTCATACAATTTGATTGATTCCTAATTGGCTGGAAGATGCTAAGGGCAGCTGAGGTTTAGACTTGCACATGGAGAAAAGCTTAAAAAATATGGGCTGCTGTGACTTTTAATATGGGTATACATTGAGAATTCTTCGGCCCATCCCTCTCCTCCCCCAACCTTGTAAAAGGAATTGCATTTAGCTGAGAGCTGGAGAGAGATGCAGCAGGAAGAGGGACTCTGCTGGTGCTGGAAAGCATTAACATATAAGGTCATTGTTTCCTCTGATTTTGACTACCTTTCTAGAATAAAACAAGCTGCACCAAATAGAAGGGTCTGTAATATTAGGCAAAATTTAATTTCAGTGTAGTTATCATATAGTGTTCATTTCCCCGAGGGGGGGTGGGTGGGTGGATTAAATCTGTTGGCTGAGATTCCAGCCAAAGAAGTAAAAGGTATGAAAGGCTTCCATTTGTCTTTTATTATTCACTTTATGAATTAGCCTTAGTTTACTTGTTTCGATTGGTGTCGACATATTTTTGAATACTATTAGCATAGCAATCAGGGCTGTTCTCAGGTTATTGAATGGTGTGTTGACTTCCAAAATAAATAGATATGCAGTGTGAAGGACGAGCTGTCACTTTAGGAGAGCTTCCCTGATCTAAATTAAAAGGCACTTCTAATTGAAAACTATAATAGCAGGAGGGTTAGATAGACAATGAAACTGCTCCGTCCCTTTCAATTTCCGTGGAGTTCTGTTAGCAAATGGAGGAGGAAAAGTAAAATGAAAATATTAAATTACAAATTACAATTTAAGTAACAATATTAAATTATACCTCAATAACCATATTGCTAGGAAGCAATTTTCCATGTTTGATTTAGAGGCCCTTAGTGTATTTTGGTTTTAGCTAATCTGCTCTGATTTATATACTGTATCACTTAACATATAATTCCATGTTTACTCTCATAAACGTAGCTTTGTCTATGATATGTACCTATATGAATCTGTACACACATGCATACATACATACACAAGCATACACATATGTGCAGACATATCTATATTTCTCTCTCTTCATACACACACACACACACACACACACACACACACACACACATCCAGCATCCAGATAGATAGAAAGAAAATAGCTGTTCTGAAAGACTTTCTGTTTTGCACATCATAGGGTTGTCCACTCAGTCTTGACTCCTTTTTCAGGTACCTATTGTCATACTTATTGTCATTTCCAGGTCTATGTCAGAAGTCCAAATCATCAGCTGGGCCAATTTTACAAAACCAAATGTAATTGTTCATGAGTTTTGCAAGTAAAATATTTCTAACAACAAATCAGTTATGATGAGTTTAATTAATAGATGAAATTAGTAATTATTTTAGTTGCATGAATAGCTACCAGCTGTCTGAGTCTGTATATTTTGGTCCTTTAAGGGTTAACAATTGAGGCCTGTCTATAGCTCATTTCTATAGTAACAGCAAGACTGAGACTTTTTTATGGGCACCTAATAATTAGAAAGTGCTAGAAGGTATAACAATATAATGAATCAAAACTGATAGACTTGTGGGTTTCCATAGAAACATGTATAATTATGATAATCGGTCCCTGGCGTACCCTCAGAATCGTATACATTCAGTTAAATGCAATAAACATTAGGCACTATTTAGTGAGCTGTGATGCAGATTAACAGTGTGAGATACAGGGAAGCTATGAATAAAATTGCTGTACAGTTTATCTCAAACTAATTTCCCAGATTGCTTTAATAGACGTACTATGTGGATGTGAAGAATTGAAAGTGTATTTTTGTTACTGGAAAAGCTAACAAAGATAATATTTCTTAAAGTGGCTGACTGATTGTTAATTTCAATGCAGATCAAAATTTACTGGGACACATTATCACATGTGGGATTACAAAACTCACAGTACCAAGGGCAAAGTGGATCTTAGCAGATTTATAAATTAATGCATAGATATATGGAAAGCAATATAAATATAGATATAGCTAATTCTCTTTATTTCTCTTTCTTTTTGTGTCTCTGTTCTTTGTCCCCCTTTTTCCATAACACATTGAATGGCACTGGTAATGAAGACAAGAAGTAGCACAAATAAAGGGTTTTCCATTTGTACTATATATATCTAGACAAGTCAATAGAAGAGGCCAGCCAGTTTGCATACTCTCTTTTCATGTGTCTAACACTGCAAATTAAGTAAGCACCTATCATGGAAGGTTCAGATTGCATGTGTGTGTTTGTGTTTGTGTGTGTGTATGTCCATGAACACATATAATAGAATGAATTTGGTTGAAAAAATAATAGAATTCTTTACAATATCTTCCCTTCTTTATATGATGCCAAATAATTAAACCAATTTTTTAAATTCAATAATTCATTTTGATGTCATAGAAAACACAGCTTTTATGTTAACTAACTTAAGCAAATCCACCAGCACTCCACTCCCACAACCTGCTAGGAGCAACAGAAAAGGAAAAGGGAAAATAACTAATGGGTGGAAAATATGTAAGAAAAGGTGTGTTACCTATTTAGGGTAATGGAGAATGTAGCTTCAAATCATGAGGGCTGCATCCCATCATCTATTCTATCTCCTGTGGCCTTAATCCACCAATGACCATGATTATCTTTCACAGTAATGGGACCAGTAAGGTGGGAATTGAGATATATAGTTATAAGATCAGAGAGTCTTTAGGCTAGGGTTAAGTTACAGATTGAAATTACGCAAATAAAAAGCATTATATCTTAGTCTAACTTTAAAAGGAAATAGGCTTTGGGGAAGAAATGTTTCTCCTAGTCAGCTTCATTGCTTTTCTCAGACATGACAATTTAGCTGGCTAGGTCTTTTCTTCTGGCTTAGTGCTGCTACTGTATTCCACACAGGGGGGCCTTTTAGACTCACGGCATTGTATATCAAGGCTTTCTTCTCTCCTCTGTGATTGTGTTACTTTCTAATACTATAATGGCGCTTTACAAAAGATTCTAGTTCTTACTCCACAGGAGTTGAAGTGTTGGGGGTGTGGGGAGAGAGAGATGGGCCATGTTCTCTCAACAAGCATAACTTTCCACACCCATATTTTCAGTGTCCCTCAAAAACACATTTTGTTTCTTGACTCATAGCTCTAGAGAGTGGTACACCATGTGGCACAGTGTTTCATTCTGAGTGACACAATAGCAGAGCAATCTTTTATTTTGAAGAAAGCCCATTTTTGTTTATGCCTGTGGCAAAATGATATATAAGTTGGAGAGGCTATAAGAAAGTGTTATGCTTTTCCTCAATTCTGAGCCCTTATTTTATCCTTCTGAATAAAACCTTTTCTATCATCAATTAGTATTTCGTCAAGACTATGGCATCATGAACGTAAAATGAAAACAAAATTCAACATTCCTTTTATCTAACATTTCCACTCTTTCATCCCATGTGATGTTCTTTTTTACATTTACCTTTTTGTTATATGTATGTATATACATGTATATATGGATATGTACCATATATGTATAGGCAGAAATATATATTTAAATATATATTTAAAGCTTTTAGTTAAGCACATGTATATATGTACACATGTTTTAGTTGTATATACACATATGTATGTATATAAATGCATTATATATTATGTAAACATATATGCATATATTTATATGCATCCATGCTTATCACTTCCTATTTAGAGAAGTATGCAGGAGAAAAATACTGTAGAATGTAAAATCATTAGGTAATCACTAATGTTTCTATTCAGAAATCATTTCAGGTCTATTTCTAGTTGCCTTAGGTCACAAATCCTTTCACTGGGAGATTAACAGTTCTGCATTTAAAGAAAAAAATATTTCCACTATAACCATATCTTAACCCAGCCATACAGTGTTTAATTACAAAGTTACTTCCTTTCACTCAATCCCTGGCACTAATTATCCAAATGTTCTTACCAAATTCTCTGCAGGGAGTAGTGGGAAGGTCTTAGAGTTTGAAGATACAATTACTAGCTCTCACATTTGCAAACTATGTGACCCTAGGCTATTAGTCATTCATCCTGTGTAAGCCTCTGTTTCTTCATCTTAACAGTGGTATTGATACTATGTGTAACATCTGCCTCACAAGATTGTTGTGGGGAAAATGTTTTGCAACATTGCCAGGCTATATACCAGGATTTCTTAGATTCAACATGGTTCAATGTTATGATGATGATGATGATGATGATGATGATGACAGTGATGAAGAGGCAATTCCATTAGTCAGGCTGACCATTACTTTCTTTTATTATTATCATTATTAAAGTGTATTATTTGCAAAACACATGAATAGGTGATTTTTCAACATTGACCCTTGCAAAGATTTGTTACAAATTTTTCCCTCCTTCCCCCCACCTCCTCCTCTAGAAGGTAGGAAGTCTAATACATGTTAATTATGTTAAAATACTTGTCAAATAGAATACGTGTATACATATTTATACAGTTATCATGCTGTACAAGAAAAATGGGATCTATAAGAAAAAAAAATCTGAGAAGGAAAACATAATGTAAGCAAACATCAATAAAAAACACGAAAATGCTATGTGCTTGACCATTACTTTCTTAATTTGGATACTTACCTAAATATTATCAGGATATTTTTCTGCCATTCCAAAATTTACACTGTGATTCTGGAATCTCAAAAATACTTTTGTGATATCAGACAGGTCATTTATAGTGTATACTAGCTCAATAATTTTGAGTGCATCCCTTACTTCTTTCTGCAAAAGAATATCCATTTAAAATTATTTTTATGTTGAATCATCATTTGTTTGGTTTCCTTGAATATTCAATTCAATTCAAAATTACATTTTTGGTTCTGTGCAAAGTCTGTATAAATGTTTTTAAAGTTTCTTTTTGAAAGGCAGAATAAGAGTCATTAAGAGCCATATAAGTCAATGTCTTTAAAACATATATATGATATAACATTCATTTGAAAAGTGAAAATTTGCAGTATCATGGTATTTTCTCTAAGCAACCTAAAGCAACTGGTTTAATCCATCCTTTTTCTTATTTTAATGAAATTGTAATTTTAATTGAATAATCTAAAATATCTGATTGCATCAATGATTTGTTTTTTTTTCTTTTTAACCTGGAATCACTTTAGAAATGAAAAAATACCTCAATTAAAATATTTTTACAAAGAAATAATGAGTGTGAGAAGTATAAAAAAAGCATTAAGAGATATATGTGAACTGATTCAATGTGAAATATGCAAAGCCAAGAAAACAATATGCACAAAGACTGCAATCATGGAAATGGAAAGTACAATCACAAGAACTCCAAAGTGAAAATTACACAGTTGGTAAATGAAAATTATTGCTGGAAAAATGAGATGTAAGAAAATATCTCCACTCCATCCCTTTATGAAGGTGTGAAAGCTACAAATGGTGGATATCCCATTTATTTTTAAACATTTTCAACATGTATCTTTCTCCCTTTTCTCCTTTTTTTTGTCTTTAAAAATGGCATATGTGGCTTAATTCTCTGAGAAGGAAAGAGGAAAGAATACTGGGGGGAAATGATGATGATTTAAAAAAATTATAAAAAATTTTAAAAATATTATTACAGAGTTTGAGTATTAGCCATATTTATCCCAAGAAGTCATTTTAAACATTATACCTGATGTTGAAATTTTTTATGAATGATGAAAATGAGAGGAAATGGTACAAATTTTCCTGTCTTCTCTTGGCTTATGTTTTATTACATCATGTTGTGTAATATCTTGGCATGGCATGTCATGTCATGTCATGTCAACATCTTTTGTTGCCTTATAGAAGTTCTATTAGCTTTCTAACCATAACATTTTTTTTGCAGAACTTATGTACAAATATATGTTCCACAGATTTGTGGTGAGTAATTAATTTCAGCAATTAGAGAATATTTGCTAATGCCTTTCAAATAGATATATACAATGCACTATGGATAGGGTAATTTTGTAAAAAAAAAAGTGTTTGATTATTAATTACCAAGTAGCCTTTCTATTCTTCTTGGTAAAATATTGATCTCTAGAAGGAAGGTATGTATATGGATTTTTCCCTTTAGATATAGATTAATTATTTGAGACACATCATATGATTTGGTATATTTTAATGCTGGTAATGGATTATAGTTTATAAATAAAAGAAAATATGATAAAATGATGGATAATTCAGGGTTATTGCTTATCTCACAAGGTTTTTTATGGTCATTTTCTTGTGAATCATATGATTCATTGATTATTTTTCAAAAACAAGCATCAAAATAATAGAGATGTTAGTAGAAGCAGCAGGAATTTGTTGAGCACCTACTATGTGGAAACTTTAAAATATTATATCATTTGATCTTGTAGAGAAGTTGGAGAGAATTTTCAGCATTCCTCATTCTTCCTTCCTCTGACCGCACATTTCTAATGAGTCATTATTTTTTAAAGATTGCTAGAAAACAACAAAGTCTATAAATATCCTCTTACTCAATCCATCAATATCAGAATTTCATTGTAACTATATTGTCTCATATGTTTGCAAGAGATAATATGAACTACCTATCTTTTCGCAAATGATAACTGAAAATTATATATAAAAACTTGGTGTCATTCCTTCATAAGCCAGGTTTTCCACATTCATTTCAGTACTGATGGTTTTCTCTATCGTGGCCAATATTATAGACTCCTCTAATTTTTTTTGTCAATTTATAGTAAATTTGCAATTTTTCTCAATGCTCCCTAGTACCCTCATGTAGTCAGTAAGCAAAACTTACTACTAGAATAATTTTTAATCCATTATGCTCTTTGTTGCTAATATTGGTCAATTGGTGGGAGCTGATTTCCAATACTAGCTTCTCCTGATATGGTGACAAAAACCCGAAGTAGCTTGGGGAGCTTTCAAGCTAGAAATATTAAGGAAACCTGCAAACTGGTGAGAAAGTGATTATATGGGAACTCTGTGCTGTTGTGAGATGCAAGACTGAAGAGTGTTTGACAATTCCATTGCTTTTATCCACTTCTGGATAATAATTGAAGGGCAGAAAGAAGTACTCTCAGTGAAAAGGGAGCAGGAACCTTGAGAAGAAGTATTATTAAACTCTGATCCTAAGGGAGCAGGGATCCCAAGAAGTAGCATCACTTTCAATTCTAAGGGATCCAGGACCTTGAAGACCAGTATAATTATTTCTGGTGGCAAGGGAGGATCGACCCTAAGGAACATAGTGATTACAATTCCAAAGAATCAAGGAATCCTTCCTGGGTAAGTATCAGAAGGCAGTAGGAGAGCAGTAACCATAGTTCTCCTCAGATCATAAAAGCATCTTCGGAACATCATATAATCACAGAACTAATTCTGAAACCTGCAGTACAAAAAACTCTGAAACTTGAGACATTTCCTTTTCACTCCACACACCATGAATAGAAGACAACTTACACATAAAGTCTGAAGTCATAAACAGCATGGGAAACATGAACAAATTACAATAAGAAAAAAGAACCTGACTATAATAATATCTACTACTATAAAAATAATCTATTATGTTTACAAGGAAGATCACAACATAAAGCCAGAAGATTATAAAGTCAAAATAACTACAAGCAAAGCCTGAGATGGGGGAAAATTTAAATTGGACAAAAGTCAAATAAGAATTTCTTAATAAATTGAAAATAGGTTTCCAAAATCAGAGTGGTAAAGAAAAAATTAGGTAAAGAAATGAGAGAAAAGAAAAAAAAATATGAAAATATAATTAATAACTTGTTAAAGATGCACACGATACTAAATACAATACCTTGAAAAGAGAATTGGTCAAATAAACAAAGATTGCAAAGTTCAGTGAAGAAAATATTTCCTCAAAAGTCATAATTGGGCAAGTGGAAGCTAAATGATTTCCTTGAAATATCAAAGACAATAAAATAAAGTTAAAAAAGAGGGAAAAAAGTGTGAAATATCTCATTGGAAAAACAAATGAATTATAAAATTTATTGAAGAGGGATAATTTGAGAATTATTAAATTATTTGAAAGCTGTGATCAAAGAAATATCTTAGACATGATACATTTTAAAATTATCAAGGAAAAGTCCCCTGATAGTCTAGAAAGGCTAATATTAAATTTAAAAGCTTGCAAAACAAAATTCATATGGCCAAAATTAGAAGAAAAAAATACTGGGAAAAAATTTGTAATGAATTGTCCAAATAAAAGCATCATTTCTCAGAAAATTCTGAAAAACCATTATTTTATGTGAAATATATGATCACCATTTCACAAATAACGAAAATAAGACCAAGGCTATGAAGAGAATCTGCTTCATGGTTTGTGCTCAAACTAGAGACCAGGCCTATTTAAAATAATGAAGATTTCAACCTACACTGTATTTTAATTTCTTTGAAGTCTGGTAATAATTACTAATTATCATATTGCTCAGTAATTACAAATTACTTATTTAAAACTAATTTTAAGCATTCCTCAATCCTGTGGCTATAGAAGAGTTTCCTTTATATCAATTGCTGGACATTTTGTATTTAAAATCAAGAAAGAAATTATTATTTTGGAGATGAGATCCTTATAACAATAATTCTATCACAGGGACTTATGCTTTACCAAATCACTATGGTAGATTTTTCTTCTTCCTTTTTCTTAGTCATTGCTTTAGCTCATTCTTGTAGCAAAAAAAAATGTGTTTTGGCCATGTTCTTTTAAAAAATGCTCTGTCTCACTTCTCTAAATCCTCAATCTTTGGTCCCTTTTCTTACTTTTATTTTCCTTCTTTTAGCAAAGCTCCTTTAGATTCCTCTAATCCTTTTTGAATCCTGACAATATCTTTTGACTGAGAAGACTTTCCAAATCAAAATTTACAACTTGGGTGGGAATACTATTGCTGACCCTTGGTAGGAAAAAAGGTTCACTGAAAGAAACCAGGTTGAGTCAACATAAGGAGCTTTATTTCCATTAGAGTGGAACAAAAGGTGCTAATCTCAAAACATTTCAGAACAAATTTAATCCAATCAACAAATATTTATTGATCTCCTACTCTGTATGAGGTATGTAAAATGCCCTTTCATTAACATATAATAATCCTTCAGGGAAATCAAAGCAGGTTAACTAAACCTAGAAGTATAAGACCAAGTAGGCAATGCTGTAACTATTTGTTAATTTTATATAACTTGCAAAATAAATTGGCTGTCACCCACAGCAAAAAGCCTCATGTTCTACTGAAGATTCTTGATTTCCTGAAATTCCATTTTGATTTTTGAAGAATTATGTAAGTCTTTCAGTATTCATTATTACAACCCATGGTAGCTAAGCCTTTAGTCTGCTTTGAGTTTGAAAATTTACTCAGTTTATATTTGACATTTTCAGAGACAATTAATATGGATCTGCTTTATAGAGAGCAATATATATATGTGTATATATATATATATACATGTATATACATATATATATAAAGGGTAAGTTGGGTGGAGATATAGAGAGAGTAATATCTGGGTTTAAGATTAATAGTTAAACTGCAAACAGTCTGACACTTCCACCACACTTACCTAATAGTTGTTTCATTTGAATAACAATAAATAGAACTTTTAATCATGCATACTGACTTCAAACATTGTTAAACAATTGGATTAGTTACAGAGACTTCCAAAGACTGAGAATTGATATTCAGTTCTAGCAAAAGCCATTTATAATATTCTCCATCATGGTGTTTTCTCTCACATGCTTTTCCTTTTTGTTCTAAAAATTCAGGCAAGCATACATGAATTGGATGTTTCACACTTGCAGCATTTGGGGTTTATATGCTGCTTTCTTTTTCAAGCTCTTGGAAATGTTATTAGAGAAGGTTTACTGTAGTCAAAAAACAGATCATTAAAGATGTTTGGAAAGTGCACTTGATAAGCACTTGCAGTAAGTGGGTTGCAGGAAGTCTATAGGAAGAGCTCCAATGGAGAGAGCCAAAGCAAAGGGAAAGGTTGGATGAAATTCCATTTGAATTCGGGAACCATTGTCAAATTGTTATAAAGACATAAGGCAGACAAACAGGGAACCTGGAAGATGTGGGAGTGCTGTTATAAAGAAAGACTTACAGAAATATTTTGGATTGTGATAGCAGGAGGTGAGTGTGGAAAAGGGAGACAGAAAAAGAGAAGAGGATAAGAAAAAAGAGAGACAGAGACAAAGAGAAATAGGACAGAGACATAGACAGAAATAGAGAATATAAAATGTCAATTCTAAAAACTGACAAAAAAACCCCAAGCTCCAAATAAAGAATGTTACTATAAGGAAACAATATTATTTTTCTGTCTTAGGAATCACAAAACAATTGATATCAATTGACAAGATCAAGTTCTTTCATGTCTGATTAATGTTGAGTAATGGGAAACACATCAATGCCATGTATCTCTAAGCATCTGGGACGTGTTCTGAGTAAATTTGTTTTATTGCTAAAATTTATTCTTGAGATTATCATAGAAAATTACTGGACGCTTCAAGCTGGTAGCTTTAAAATAATAAAATACACAATATTAGTGTAATAGTGACACACAAAACATTGAGCCCCTTACATTCAAGGAGGTGGAATCAATGAGAAAAACCAAATCAAAGGAAGATGAGACAAAATTATCAACTCTTCCATTTATCAAAAGAAAGAAATAAAATAAAAGCCCACTGGCTTTGCTTTGTTGATTTTCACTGGCTTTTCTATTTTACCTTTTGAGTCATACACTCAGGTTTAATCCTCTTTAAAATTCCCATTAAGGCTTAGAGGACAATCCCTTTCTATCAGCTGCTTCTGTGTGGCATGAGCCTGAATATTTGGTTATAGATTCTTCTTGTAAGAATACTTGGGACGTGAAATCTCAAGAAATGTCACAGCCAATTGGTTAGTTGAAACTACCAACCAGTTCTGACCATGAGGTATTCATAGATGATCTACCCATGATCAGGGTCCACATTGATTCTTCTAATCGTTTCAAGTCTACCCCCCTGAAATTATTTGTTGAGAAAAAAATTAGAAAATTTCTTTTCTTCTGTGGCAGCCAAGGAAGCTAACAAGCTTATAGGTAATTTGGAAGAGATAGTCATTCCAAAAATGTTTCAGGATTACTGTGGTAATGATAGAAGCATGATCAAAGAGTACAATGTTTTTCTTTTTTTAATGCAAAATTTAACACTTTCAGAAGGATACTATTTTTTTTTTGCAACTTACCTCTACAATATTTCTCATATGCATACTTCTACCCTGGATCAGACTCTTCCCCCTTTTGCTTGACTTACTGCAGACTTCTTAATTGCATTCCTTATTTTCAGTCTAATCCTTCTTTTACACAGTTGTAAAAATAGATATTCTAAAGCATAGATAGTAACATGTCATTCTCATAACCAAACATTGTTAATGGCTCCCTAGTGCCTCTAGAATAAAATAAAAAAAAACCTTCAGATGAAATTTGAAGTCCTCTATAACATAACGTCCATTTAACGCTCCAATTTTATTTTATAATATTTCTTTTTAATATATATTCTAATCTGTTTACACTGGGCTGTTAGCTATTCCAGGCATACATCTCCCAGGGCATTGACTAGATATAGATGTTCCTTCATATCTTGAATGTGTACACTTTTTAACTTTGTATATAGAATTCCTTAATTTCTTCAAAGAACAGCATAGGAACCAATTTTTAAAAACATTTTATTTGATAAGTTTTTTTTTAATTTCAAGATACCTGCAAAAATAGTTTTCAATATTCCCCCTTGCAAAACCTTGTGTTCCAAATTTTTCTCCTTCCCTTTGCCCCATTCCCTCACCTTAAAGCAAATAACCCCATATATGTTAAACATTTGCAATTCTTCTATACGTATTTCCATATTTATCATGTTGCACAAGGAAAAGCAGATCAGTAAGGGAAAAATGAGAAAGAGCAAGCAAATAACAACAAAATAGGTGAAAATACTATGTTGTGATCCACACATTCAGTCCCCACAGTCTTCTTTTTGGATTCTGATGGCTTTCTCAATCACAAGAACCACATCCATTAGAGTTGATCATCACATAGTCTCACATAGTCTTGACACTGCTGTGTACAATGTTCTCCTGGTTCTACTAACTTTACATAGCATCAATTCTTGTAAGTCTCTCCAGGCCTTTCCAAAATCATCCTGCTGATTATTTTTGCCTTTTCTTTTTCTTTCCTTTTTTTCTTTTTTCTTTTTTCTTTCTTTCTTTCTTTTTCTTCCTTTCTTCCTTCCTTCCTTCCTTCCTTCCTTCCTTCCTTCCTTCCTTCCTTCCTTCCTTCCTTCCTTCCTTCCTTCCTTTCTTTCTTTCTTTCCTTTT
>JAJPUD010011170.1:45197-56160 GCA_023553655.1 Myrmecobius fasciatus | reverse complement strand
TCTCTCTCTCTCTCTCTCTCTCTCTCTCTCTCTCTCTCTCTCTCGCTGAGGCAATTGGGGTTAAGAGACTTGCCCTGGGTCACACAGCTAGAAAGTGTTAAATATCTGAGATCACATTTGAACTCAGGTCTTCCTGACTTCAGGGTTGGTGCTCTATCCACTGCCACCTAGCTGCCTCTGGTATATGTATACTCTCTTACTTGATAATTGTATTAGTCCTTCATGAGTTTAATTACTGCCTCTATGATAGTTGACTCTTAAGGTACCAAGTGCCTCCCAGACCTATATATCTAGCTGTAGTCTCTCTATTGAATTTCAGTCCTTCTTCATAGACTCCCTAATGGGTATTTCCAAATGAATATCCCATAAACCCCTGAAACTTAACAATATTTTTCCTTGAAACTAATCTTTCTTGTGAATTTTCCTATTACAGTCTAGCACACCCTCCCAGTCACCCAGGTTCAAAACCTCTGTATCATCCTCACTTTACTCTTACTCATTCCATATGTTGCCAAATTTTGTAATTTCTATCTCTAAGACATCTCTTTATGTGTCCTTCTCTCCAGTCACACAGCTACTGTAATAATTCATATCCTTATCACTGTTACTTGAACTGTTATAGAATCTTTCAATAGATAAATAAGATAATATATAAAGGGCCTTGCAGACTTTAAAGTATTACATTAGTGCTATCTATTAATAACTTCCTATTTGTTATCCCTACCTTAAGCCTCTCCTCTATTCCAATCCATTTCCCACATAACTATTTCCTTCAGGGAAGGTCTGACTCACCTTCTCCATAAACTATCGTGGTTCCCTATGACTTCTGGGATTTAATTGAAACTCTTCCATTTAGTGTTTAAATATCTCTATAGCCTTATCGTTATAATTTTTTCACTCCTTTTATCCTTTTCTCTCATCTGCACTCTCTTTGATTTAAACATACTTGTCTAAGTAGGCTGGTGTGCTCCTCATATGCTCTCCACTCTGAGATCTTGGCATCTTTGAACAGGGTCAGAATGCGTTTTCCTGATCAATATTTCTCAGAATCCCTGTATTCCTTCAAGTCTCAACTTGAGAAGTGACTTCTTCATGAAGTCTTTCCTGATCCCCTTGGTTGTTAGTGTCCTCTCTTCCCCCAACTACCTCATATAAATTTTGTATGAATATTTAATGCATACATAGGTATGTACATGTCTCTGTATGGATATAGATATATATCTATATTTATAGATCTCTCTCTCTCTCTCTCTATATATATATATATATATATATATAATGTGTGTGTGTGTGTGTGTGTTTGTGTTTGTGACTTTTTATTTCTAAGGTGTCTTTCATTATTTTATATTTGAATAGTGACCTTTAGGAGCAATACATGCCCAAGATCTTGGGCCCTCAAGTTTTCAGTCTTATGACATAGTCAAAAGACACAGAAAAAAGAAAAGGATTTGTAGGCTGTTGTTACCTTGTTAGTCATGTCCTTTTCTTCATGACCCCATTTAGGATTTTCTTCGTAGAGATATTAGAGTGGCTTGCCATTTCCTTCTCCACCTCATTTGACAGATGAAGAAACTGAGGCAAACAGAGTTAAATGAGTTGCCAAGTGTCACATAGCTAGTAAGTATCTGAGGTTACATTTGAACTCAGGAAGATTTGAAATCCAGGCCTGGTACTCTATTGTTCCAGCTTACTGTCCCTGTATTTTATAAATCAGTGCTTATAGATTCTCTGGCAATTTCTATGAAAATGCCCATTTAAATGGACAGAGAACTAGCTTTCTCAAATTGCTATTCTTTTTTTTTAAATTTTTATTCTGAGTCTTGTACCCCAAGACTCCCAAATCACTGGTTGGATCTCTGATGGGGGCTGGAGTTCATAGAAAGCAACTTGGGCAGTTCTACTACTTTTTTCCTTCCAAATGACTGTCCTCTAAGTGTCCTTTAGGACTGGGAGAACAGGGGTATTGGGAAGTAAGATGTGTTCCTAAAAATGTTCAGAAATAAAGCAGAAATAATCTGGTACAGAACTGTGCTACTTTAGTGGAAAAAAACCTGAGTTAAATCTGAGGGGATTTGTAGCACTAAAGCAAGTCTCTTTTGTTTTTGAGTGTCTTGACGGAGTGTGTGAAGCATTTTCTCATCAGTCCTGTAATTGCACCACATACAGATCCTGGTACTTACCCAAGGAAGTTGCCCCGTGTTTCTTCTTCATGGAATAAAGTGTTACTTACCACTGTGAACATCTTTCATTGGGTTCATGAACAATGTAGCAGAATTGAGTAATAAACAGAGCACTGTCAAATATATATCTTCCCATAATAGATCCTATACCTTAAAATGCCTACAGGGAATCGCTTTTTAAAGTCTATAACACGCAGTAGTTTTGATACGACTGGTTGAGCCATGCAGAAATGATTAAAAAAAGTGTAATAAATTCAGATTTTACACCAGGCACCGAGCATTAAGCCAAAATGAAACTACCACACTCAAATCTTCTACAGCTTAGAGCTAATTAGACCTACATTTCCGAATGGCATGAGCATCATGCAATGCGGCAATTGTTATAATAACTATATTCTCATCTTGCGCCATGCAGTGATTTATGCCAGCAGTGCCTGCCAGTGCTAATGGGAGTTCCATGAGGAAACCTCTGGGGGCTCCAGTCTGAGAACAGGGGCTCTGTTCCTGGGCTTCTATCCACGCTGGGCTCCTATTGATTTCACTGAATGTTTGGCCCAGGCAAGGGATACAGCGCAGGGACCTAACTATATCCCTTGGTATTTTCATTACCATGGAAATTTAGCAGTGGCATCAATGACTAAGTTTTACCTTGAACTGCAGAAAAGAAGCACTGATTTGTAAAACCAGTGAAGGAAACTGGTAGATCTAGCAGAACTGGATTCTACTGCCCAAGTCTTGATATGAAAGTTTCTTTTTGCTGTTTTTTTTAAAACTATTATTACTGTAATAGCCTCCCAATCAATTTCCTTTTGTTAAGTCTCTCAGTACATGCTTCCTCATAAAACCCCACCTTAGGCATTCTCCTTCAGAACCAGAAACCCAAAGATAAGTTCTGACACCTACAACTCAGATAAATTGTGTCAGACAGAATCTCCCATTTGTCAATTAAAGCTCTTCATCAGCTGGTCCCAATTTGTTTTCCCAGCCTTATTATACATAATTCTCTTTCATGTACTCTATGGACCTTCTTGTCATTTCTCACCTGACATTCCATTTGCCTGGCTCTTTCTCTTGTCTAATATGTACTTTCCCCTCTTTTTTAGAGTGAGGAAGATAATCTTCTTAGAAATCCCATTTTCTTTCAAAACTCCATGCAAATTCTACCTTTTACATGAAATCTTTTCTGGTCTACTCAGCTGCTAGTGCTTTGTTACTCTTCTCCCCAATAGCCCTGTAGTTATTTTCTATATATTTGTATAAATGTACATGTTGTTTTTCTCTATACAATGTAAACTCCTTGAAGACTTCCCAGTACCGGGTACAGTTCCTGGAACATAGTAGGCACTTAGTAAATATTGATGGACTGATTATTGTTCATTCCACCCTGGTTCATATTGTTGGCAGGTTCTGTCAACCAAACCATCTGTCTTACTCCCATGAACTTCTAACATGTTCTTTCAGAGCAAAAAACTACATGACAAGCCTTGGGATACTAATTGTCTCTAGTTGTTCACACTTTCTCACTCTCGCTTTGACCTGTCAGACTGTTTCCAACACACACACTCACTGAAACCACTGTATTTCCTCTTCATCCTCTGCTATCACAGTCCAGAGAGACTCAACTGTCTCTCCTTTAATATTGTTGTGCTTAGAATATCCCCCATTAGCCATCGTAAACTACACTCCATATCATTCTGGGTATATCCTGATATTTCCAAATACCTGCATCCTCTCACTTCATCCAAAAATGCAATCATCTACTTCACTGACAATAGTGAGCAGTGAAGAGGAAATATTCTTTCTTCCTCAGGCTCACAGAATATCTAGCTTCTCTAGTCTTATCCTCTCCAAAGAACTCTTTACACCATTGTTTGACTGAAATTCCAAATTCACCTCTCTGATCCATCATTCTCTACTTAAAAACAAAGAGAAGAAAACTCAGCACCTTCAATGAGAATGCTGATTCTGGAGCCACAGGACCTGAGTTCAAATGACCTATGTTTACTACCTGTGTACAGTACACAAATCACTCAGTTCCCTGTGCTTCATTCCCTTATACATAAAATAAGACAAGATTAGTTATCCTCTGATGTCTTTCTAGTTCTATATTTATAATCTTCTGACTCCCAAATTACATACACACTCCTTAATCTGACATATAAGATTTGATACTTTGGCTTGAATTTCCACTTCCTGTCTTGTGTTATACCAATCTTCACATCTGCCCAATAGTTCCTGATTTAATTCTATCTTCTTCCACCTCTTTGGAATTTACTCAGCTTCATCTCCCTCTGTTCAAATCCTTTGCTAACATCAAGGTACACTTTGGATCCCACTTCCTCCATGATTTCTCTCTTGATTCTCCTGGATGGAAGTTATTTCTCCCTCCTCAAATCTGAGGTCCAGAATTATTCTTTGGTCCACTCCCTTTTACCCATCACATTCTAATTCATATTATAGGTTTTTTTTTGTTTATGTGCCTTATCTTTTTATAGATTATAAACTTCTTCAGTTATGTTATTTCATCTTAATATCCCCAGTGTCTAGGACAGTATCTTGGACATAGTAAGCAACTAATAAATGTTTGCTGAATTTAAAGGAGTTAGATATGTTCTATTTCAGCTACATAGAGTGTGGGAGGCATTTGAATATTATGGATTTCCCTAGGAAACAGCAAAAGCAATTATAATTGAAGGTCTCTGTTGATCCTGGCAGGTGCTCCATGTGCACAAATACACACAATACTCACCCTGGGAATATAGGCTTAATCATTTGGACTATATCTCTGAGCTCATCCTCATGCTCTATCCCCTGAAGAGTAGGAGTTAGGGCAATAAGAAAAGTTTCAAATTACCTGTGGGGGAGGTTGGAGGATAAATGAAACATTTATTTGCAGGTAGGGCTGGAAATAGAGCAGAGATTAAAGTTGTAGAATGAATATCTTCTCTCAAAAACACCATCCTATGGTTTAGAACGGACCAAAGAAAGGCAAGTATGAAGTATTTTCATTGAATGTGCAGATGACTAGACTCATATTACAATTTAATTTAGTTCCACAGAGCTTTACTAATTAATGCTCCTCAGCTATACGTTAATTAATGTATCTACTGTGTGTAAGATGCAATATTGAGATAGAAAGATGAAAAATAATATCCTTAAGTAGCATCCATTCTACAAGATGCACACAAATAATCATGATACTGGGTAAAGCATTACAAAAATAAGAGACATCCAGACAAAGTGCTCTAGGAAAATGAGAGGAGAAAGAGAACATTTGGAATGAGGATCAGCAAAGCTTTCATGCAAGAGAAGTTGGCATTCACACAGTCACTTACTCATTTCTTAACCCTTAGCAATCTGACTTCCAATCAGGCTGTGAAAATGACTGTCCAAAGTTGCCAATAATATCTTAACTGCTAAATCTTGATGACCTGTTCTCTGCCTTCATTCTCCTGGACTTCTATGAAACTTTTGACACCAGTGAGTTTTTCTTTCCCTCCTTCCTTTCTCCCTACCTCTAATCCCCAAACTGAATATCCCCTTTTCCCTTGATTGCTATATCGTTGCTCCATCTTGGCTCTCTATTTACCTATCTGACCACTTTTCAGGCTCATTTGCTGGATCCTTAACATTTCATAGTCTCTTACTGGGTGTCCTTCAAACTCTGCTCTTGCCCCTCTTCTTTTCTTTCTGTATATTACCTTGGTAACATTAGGTACTAGGAATTAAATTATAATCTCAATACAGATAGTTCCTAAAGTGATATATCCAGCCTTTATTGTTTTCTTGAATTCCAATCTTGCATTATCATCTTCTTGTTGGACATTTCTTTCTAAGTCTGGTGGAATTTCAAGATCAAAGTAGCCAAAAGAGAGCTCGTTGTCTTCTCCTAATATCATATTCTTATCCACTTAAAATTTTTTTTTTGTTGATAGCACCATCAAGCTTCTAGTTGCACAAGTGCTTCTGTCTGTGTCTGTCTGTCTGTCTGTCTCTTCTCCCCTCCTCTCTCTATCTCCTTTTCCAAAGCAGTTAACAAAACTTGTTGATTCTCTCTCCACAGAATCACTTGCATGTGATATTTCTCTTCACTCATATGATCATCACCACTTCTCTAGATCAATGGACTTCAAAATTGGAGCTGTTATTTAAACCCAGAGAGTCTGAAATTAACCAATCAGAAAGTTAAATGACTGATCACACTTCACTTTCTCCATTGGTAGTTATACTAGATGTTGACTTTTACATAATCATACCTATCTTGGTCTTCCAATTTTTTCACATTCTACTCTTTTCTGCTGGGTAAGCCCTTTTAAAATAGGTCTTATTCCCTTGGGGAAGTAATAACTAACTATAAAGGCATTCACTGTAGTCGCTATGCAGGTGCCACTGGGAAAATTCTGTCATGTTCCTTCCCCATATTTCATCACCTTGTGCTTTGGGAAGGTCCCTTGGAAGGTGAATTCTATATCCTAGAAAGGAGGACCAGTGACTAAGACCTTCTCTTCCTTTTTTGGTCAAGAGAGTGAATCACATATAATAAACAGGCATGGATAGGCTTATAACTCAGCTGAATGATCTTCATCTCATCTCTCCCCTTTCTCCATATATCTAATCCATTGTCAGCCTTTAATTTCTACCTCAGCAACATTTTTTGCATCTTCCCCTTCTTTATTCACACAGAAAAAAACATTAATTCAGACCTTTGCACCTTTTACTTAGATTATTGCAGTTGCCTTCTATTTGGTCTCTCTGTCTCAAGTCTCTTCTCTTTTCCAATTGAGCTTATGTATAACTGCCTAACAGCTAGATCTGATCATGTCATGTCCTTCCTCAATAAACTCTTGTGACTTTCTAATGATTTTTGAATCAAATATTGATTTATTTTTATCTAATCTTTTAAGTCTCTTTTTGTGTTTTTAATATACATATTATTTAAATAGTAGCAATCTATATAATTTATAAGTAGACAAAATACACATTACATGGGGGTGCATGTTAAATATTTTATTGATGAGGTAATCTTTTCTAAATTATTGCAATAACTTTCTAACTTATTCCCTTATCTCTGCAACCCATTAATTATCATATAATAATCTTATTTAGGCATGGGTTTGATCACATCACTCCTGGGTATAAAACCTTTAGAGATTCCCATCATCTCGAAGATAAAATACAAACTCTTTAGTCTGGTATTCAAGGCTCTAAGCAGTTTAGACCCAGTGCTCCTTTCCTAGCCTCATTTTTGCAGAACTCAGAAATACAGAATTTGTGAGCTAAAGGGTTCTCAGCATCCAAATAGTTTAGACCATATGCAAAGGGAATTATCGCTATAATATATCCAATAAATGTTTGTCTAGCCTTGGCTTGAAGATTTCCTAGGCAGCCCATTACATGTGGGGATGTTTTCACAATAATCCTAAATTTGCCTTTTTTTGTAGCTTCTACTCATTTTTCCTGGTTCTGCCATTTGTGGCTGAACAGAACAAATTGACTCCCTCTTCTGTATGACAGTCCCTTCAAGTACTTGACATCCCTGATATCCCTCCTGAATTTTCTCTTCTTCAGAGTGAATATATCCAACATGTCCAATTCCTTCAACTGATTTCCATATGAAATGGACTCAAAGCTCTTCTACCATTCTGATTGCCCTCCTTGGTACACTCCAGATAACCAGCATCCTTCTCATGGCATCCAGAACTGAACAGATGTAGTCTGATGAGTAAAATGTACAGTTGTACTATCACTTCCTTATTTCTGGAGCCACTCTCTTAATGTATTAGCTTTTTTGTTTGCTTTTTCTCATTGCTGTCTCATGCTGAGGGCATGGTTCACTAAAACTCCCAGATCTTCTTGCACTAATGAAAGTGATTTCTTTTGTGCCTAAGTACAAGTGGTATTACATTTAGTTCAATATTTCAGCCTGTTGAGATACTTCTGGATCCCAATTTCAGCATTTATTGTGTTAGCTTTGTGTTATCCATAATTTGTTGAATATAATATTAAATGCCTTTATCCAAGTCATTGATAAAAAAATGTTAAACAGCAGAGTGCTAAGTACAAATCCTTTTGATACTCCCTTGGGGAACACATTGAGATTGAACTATAGCTACTCTGATCCTAGCCATCCTACTAGTTCTAAAGATATCTGTTGTATTATCATCTAACTCATATCTCTCTAACTTTTCCCACAGGAATAATATAAAATGCTTTATCAAAATGTTTTCTAAAATCTAGCTGAATTTTTTTCTGTAGCATTCACTTTATTGTTTAGTAAAAAAAAAGGAAATGAGGTTCATCTGGCATGACTTATTTTTTTCATTTATGTTTAGCATTCATTCAATTGGATTTTGAATTTAAATTTCTTTTTCTCTTTCCTAATCCTCCCCCACTCATTGAGAAAGCAAGCAATATGTGAATACTTCAATGTGAAGTACTGCAAAACTTATTTACACATTACCCATTTTGTAAAAAAAAAAAAAAGACAAGAAAAAGAAAGTGAAAAAATATGCTTTAATCTGCATTCAGAGTTCATCAGTTCTCTCCTTGGAAACGAATAACATTTTCCATCATGAGTCCTTTGAAATTGTCTTGGATCACTTTCCTGATCAAAATAACCAAATCATTCACAGTTGATCATTGTCACAATATTGCTAGAATTGCATACAATTTTCTCCTGGTTTTGCTCACTTCACTTTTTATCAGTTCATATAAGTCTTCCCAGATTTTCTGAAACCATCATGCTTATCATTTCTCACAGAACAATAATGTTCTATCACAATTCCATAACAGTCTATACAGCCTGTTAACCATTCCCCAACTGAAGGACATCCTCTCAAAGTCCAGTTCTTTGCTGCCACAAAAAGAGCTGCTAGAAATATTTTTGCATATAAATGCCCTTTGGCATTACTAACTCTTGATGAAGCTGTGCTGGTACTTCCCTTTTTAAAAAATTAAATTTAATTATTTTTTTAATATAAAGCTTTTTCTTTTCTTTTTTTTTTAACATTTATATAACCTTTTATGGTTTGCAAAAATTTTTTTCATAAATATTCTCATTTGATCTTCACAACACCCCTGGGACATAGGTGCTATTATTATCCCCATTTAACATGAGTAAACTGAGACTGAGAGAGATTAATGACTTATCTAGGGCCACACAGAATTCTAATCCTCATTTTCTTTACTCAAAGCATACTCTTCCATTTACTATGCCATGCTTTTTCTCACAAGTGGAATGGGAGAGAATGTTCTAGGATGGCTCAGGAGTGACCCCATAGAATTTGTCAAAGGGTGTGCAAGCTTTTTATTTTCAAGATACATGCACAGATAGCTTTTAACATTCACCCTTGCAAAATCTTGTGTTCCAAACTTTTTTCTCCCTTCCTTCCCCTCACCCCCCTCCCCAGAAGGCAAGTAATCCAATATATGTTAAATATGTGTAACTTTTCTAAACATATTTCCACAATTATCATGCTGTACAAGAAAAATCAGACCAAAGAAAACAAAATACAAGCAAACAACAACAAAAAGGTGAAACTACAATGTTGAGATCCACACTCAATCTCCACAGTACTTTCTTTGAGTGCAGATAGTTCTCTTCATCACAAAACCATTGAAACTGGCCTGAATCACCTTGCTGTTGAAAAAAACTACATTTATCAGAATTGATCATCCTATAATCTTCTTGTTGCTGTGTACAATGTTCTCTTGGTTCAACTCACTTCACTTAGCATCAGTTCATGTAAGTCTCTTCAGGCTTCTCTGAAATCATCCTGCTTATCCTTTCTTATAGAACAATGATATTCTATAATATCCACATACCATAACATTTAGCCATTCTTTAACTGATGGGCATACACTCAATTTCCAGTTTCTTGCCTCTACAAAAAGGGTTGCTGCAAATATTTTTTGCACATGTGGATCCTTTTTTCCTTTTTTATGATCTCTTAGGGATATAGGCCCAGTAGAGACACTGCTGTATCAAAGGGTATACACAGTTTAATAGCCCTTTGGCTCATTTCTTTCTATCTCATTTCTCATGGAGAGATTGCTTAGTATCACTTCACAACTCCACCAACAATCTATTAGTGTCCCAGTTTTTCCACATCTCTTTCAACATTCATCATTATCTTTTCCTGTCATTTTAACCAATCTGAGAGGTACCTTAGAGTTGTCTTAATTTGCATTTCTCTGATCAATATTGATTTAGAGCATTTTTTTTCATATGTTAGAAATGGTTTTAATTTCTTCACTTGAAAATTGTCTTCATATCCATTGGAGAATAGCTTGTATTCTTATAAATTTGGGTCAATTCTCTATATATTTTAGAAATAAGGCCTTTATCAGAATCCTCATGTAAAATTTTTTCCCAGTTTACTGCTTCCTTTCTGATCTTGTCTGCATTGATTTTGTTTGTACAAAACCTTTTTAACTTATTATAATCAGCATTATCCATTTTGCATTCCATAATATGGTACTTCCATTTTTATACATTCATCAATCACCTCTTTAATGTTTAATCTAGTTGAAATCAAGTTCACTGGCCTTAAGTTTGCGAGACTGTTCTCTTCCACTTAAAAAAAATGTTTCATCTGTTCTTGTCTAATCTTGTGGCATCACCCTTCAATTGGAGAATGGCTGAATAAATTATGGTATATGAATATTATGGAATATTATTGTTCTGTAAGAAATGACCAGCAAGATGATTTCAGAGAGGCCTGGAGAGACTTACATGAACTGATGCTGAGTGAAATGAGCAGAACCAGGAGATCATTATACAC
>JAJPUD010011170.1:0-40197 GCA_023553655.1 Myrmecobius fasciatus | reverse complement strand
CCCCTCCAACATTCATCATTAACTTTTCCTGTCATTTTAGCCAATCTGACAGGTGTGAAGTGGTACCTCAGGGTTGTCTTGATTTGCATTTCTCTGATCAAGGGGGGAACTATTCTTAAGATATCCTAATGCATGTAGAAACAGTGCTAGGTAGTAGAAAAATTTCCCTTTATACAAAAACCTAAATATGCCTTTCTGCAGTTTGCACCCATTGTTCTAACCTTTGAGTCCATGCATAACTAGTTTAACCTTTTCTCCACATGATAGTCCTTACCTGAAGCTGGCAATTATGTTCTTCCATGGTTCCTTCACTGAATCCCTATATGGCATGATGTCAAGGGTTTTTTACAATCATAACAGTTCTCTTCTTGACTCAGTCCAATTTGTCTTTCCTTAAAATGGAACTGAAGACAATACTCCAGATATGACTGATCTGGACACAGTACATTGAAATTACTTCTGTTCTTGTTTTGAACCAGAAAGAAAGGCATACCTTTCATAAATTAGCCTAGGATAGTGTTAGCTTTTGTTGCCTACCATGTTGTCTTACTGGGCTTGAAGTCCATTAAACACTCAGATCTTTTTCTTAATGGTAACTCTTGTCTAGTCCTCTTTCTCACATGCTATGATTGTAGCACTGATGTTTTGAAAGCAAGTGAAAAATTTACATTTCTCCCCATTCAGTGTCACTGTATTTGAAAGTCTATCCTTCTATCCTGTCAAGGTGTTTTGGGAATCTGACTCTTCTGTAATGGATTAAGTATGCCTTCTAGTTTTGTGTCACCTTTATATTTGATAAGTAGGCTTACAAAAGTAAGCTTTTGTCCAACTCATCACAGATCTCTTGGACATTCCACTTGAGATATTCCTCCAAAATGACATAGATCTATTCATGACTGTTGTTTGGGTTTAGGTGTTTGTTCAAGCAATAATTCCAAATCCCACCTTACTGTACCGTCACCTAACAAACATCTCATCTTGTTGGTAAAGATAGCATGAGAAACTGTCAAATACTTTGGTAAAATCTAAGTGTACTATGTCTACTGAATTTCTCTAAGCTATTATTCTGCTTTTTTGAGGAGGGGCATGAAAGAATAGGGAGGTGGTAAGTACCTGTCATTTAATTTATGGAGGGGAGCACTGGCATAGGAAGTTCCTCTAGTAATTTAGATCAGCAATGTGTATGGAATTCAACAGTTTTGTAACTGTGGGTTGGACAGGGTAAAACTTCCTGTTCTATTCTGACTAATCACATTAAGGCTTGGCTGCTATGGGAATGATACTATCTGCTGCTTCTGGCCACAAATGGCTTAGTGTTGAAGCCCTCCAGTGATTTGAGGTGAGGAAGAATATTTTTAAAGATCCATGGAGGGAGTCAATGGCTCTTCTTACTTACTGGCCAATAAAAGGAAGTCAAAGCTTTAGAATCTTTCAACATGGTTACAAAAATGATAGAAACAAAAGCTTAATGTTCTGTTTAACCCATTAAAATTTCAGAAAAAGGTGAAACTGTTAGCTTTCCTTTCCAAGTGTCTACAAACCTTCCCTTTAATGATAAGTTTTAGAATTTTGTTAGAAATAGAAGTCAAATTCATTGGACTATTATATTTTAAAGTCAATTATATACATATATATACACATATAAATATATATATGTATATATCTCAACATCTTTAGAAAAAAATCACTACATTTTCCTTTCTTTAGGCCTGTGGCACTTTTCCAAATTTCTAAAAACTCTCAAAGATTGTCTTTCAGCAATTACATATCTTAGGAGATAATTTTTTCTAAATGGTTGTATACATATGTATATATATACATATATATATATGTGTGTGTGTGTGTGTTGTTTGAAATGAGTTGCATACTAAATTTAATTTCCTTCTCTTTTTCTATCATGAACTCTATGATGAAGTGGTCATATGCCCTGAAGTTTCCTATTAATTTTACTTTAGTCATTAATTTTTCCCCCAAATGCTTTCAACTATGCTAGTTTTTAGATTTCTCCATTATCAGTATATTTTCTTTACATGCTTTGCTACTCTATTTCCTTTTATTTATTCTGTTCACTTTTAATGAAGCTAAGTTACTGTTGGTGAGCTTTGAAAGATAATGGATAATGGGAGAAGTGCCAAGGTACTGGAAAAGGGTACAATTCCTATTGCTGCTTTTTATTTTTTAGAGGGAAGATGGTGGATCCTGCAATGGATTTGATTTTCATTTCTGGCACAATTCTAGAAAATTTTATTAAATTCATGGTTAATGAAAATATTAAAGGGATGGTAGTTGACATTTAGAAAAGGAAGCAGTGATCACAAAAAGCAAGCATGGCTTCATTAAAAACAAATCATGCCAGACTAACTTCATTTCCTTTTATTACAGAATTACTAGATTGGTAGACTAGGAGAATGCTGCAGGTTATATTTTCCCAAGGGTTTTGGTATAGCACTTGACAAAGTTTCTTAATGATGGTTTTTTGTTTTTTGTTTTTTTTTTTTTGAATAAGTTGGAGAGGTGTGGGCTAGAAAATGGAAAGGTTAAGTGGATTTGGAACTGCTTGAATTGCAAGACCCAAATAGCAGTCATTATTGGTTCAATATCAACTTGGAAGGAGATCTAGCAGACTGCTCCAGGCATCTCTCCTTGGCCCCATGCTGTTTAACATTTTTATTAATGACTTGGCTAACGGCACTGCAATGCTTAAAACATTTTCAGATGACACAAAGCTAAGATGGATAGCTAACAGGTTGGGTGATGGAGTTTTGGGGATCCAAAAAGAACTTGACAGGCTAAAAGGTTGGGCCAAATTCAATATAATGAAATTTAATGTAAAGCCATCATTGTATATTGAATAGAAGAGGGCAGGCTTTGTGGCAGGGCTACCTGGATTCAAGTACTCTTTGTGCCACATACTGGCAGTGTAACTCTGGGTAAATCACTTAGAATCTCAGAGATCTAGGCAAATCTTTATGACTAGAAGTTGTGCAAAGTTGCCAGACTACATTGGTAGAAGGAATTTTCGCATTAGAAGCTCCAAATACTGATGAAATAACAAGTCTAGACCAAAAAAAGGGACATTTTATACATGAATTAAAAAATCAACTTTGAAATATTCATGAGCATATATGTGTATTACACACACACGTATCTTTATGTATGTAGTTGTATATATGTGTGTGTATCTATATATATTTATATTTGGAATTTATCTCTACTAAAGTGATAATCGAACCCATGGGAACCATGAAGGGATGGGAAGGGATGATAAATTAGCACAGTCAAGTCAGATAGGTTGGAAAGAAGAACCAGGATAGAATAAGGTCATGAGAATCAAGAGGTGAGTGAGAATTCAGGAGGAGAAGAAACAACTTGTAAGAATTGAAGAGGAGTCAAGAAGGATGAGAGTTAAAAAATCATTGGATTTAACAAATAATAGATCCTTGACAACTTTTCAGAGGACAGCATCAGTTGAGTGGTAGGGATGGAAGTCGAGTTGCAAGTGATTGAGATGTGAGTGGGTTGTAATTAATATGTATGAAAGAAGTTTCAAACAATACAAGATAGTGCATAATAAATCCTAAATTTCTGTGTGTAAACTATATACTATAGGAGTTCATAAAAGAAGGTACTCAGAACACATGAATAAACAGAAAAGACTGTGGAAGAAGTGGAATTTGAATTAGATTTTGAAGGTTGCTTAGAGTATGCACAGGCTAAGGGTAGGTAAAAAAATATCATTTCAGGAGAGAAAAATAAGACAAATGAGATCATAAGTGTAATATAATATAAAATAGAAATTTAAATTATCATTCTTAGTAAGTCATCACCATTATGAGTTATAGAATGGAAATGCCCTTGGGTCAGTGAAGAGACAGTTCTGCTTAGTGACTGCCTGGATTGGAGTACATAGCGGGTATATATTTGAAGCAATGGGAAATAAATTGGGTTAGATGGGATAAAGACAAATTATGAAAAGAGACCAGACATGTTTGATGTAAGAAGGAATAGGGAGCCATTGGAGGTTTTGGGGCAGAGTTTAAGACAGCAGTATATAGATTGATTGACCTCATCTTTGTCCTTGAGAAAGGCTATCAAAGGTGAGATTGATGATTTCATGTCCTTTAGATGGTGGAGGAAGATGATATTATGAGTTAAGGACTCTTTCTATAGCCCTTTGTTTGTACTATATAAGTAGCTACCTAGCATAGCTACATTTAAGATTGGTTCCTATTGTAACATTATTGAGTAACTTCTGTATAGGAAGTCATTTGCCTGTAGTATGAAGTTGACCAGTGACTAATTCATCCCTTCTTACATGGTCCCAAGTTTTCTGTTATAGACCAAGACAGAGAGCTTTTTCCTTTTCCAGGGCAATCCAATGACTCTATGGCTCTCCCTCAGGTCAAAATGTCAAGATGGGTGGTGATAGGGAAAGCAGTGTATTTCTTAAAACAAGCATAGCAAAAAGAATTCTCCTACAACCCTAATAATTCAAAGTCTTCTGGCCGCTTTGCCTTCTGCTCTGGGAAATCAAGCATTTATATTCCTGAAGTGCTATGTTTCCAATTCCTAATTTTAAAATCTTGACTACTTCCTTGCTCTTACTTAAGATCTATACACTTTAAAAATGACTTCATTTTTTCTTCCTTCTGGCTGATTAATGCTTAACTTACCCCCAGCTGTTTCTTTTGTTTATTCTAATCATTACCCCCTGAGTGGAAAGAGTTCCTATGCATTAAGGCACTGAAAAATTATCTTCATTCATTCAATCAATTAGTGCTTCTTAAGTTTCTGGTGAGGAGTGGATAGAGCATAAGCCCTGGAATCAGAAGACTGACTATTTTCTAACCTCGGTTTTACTTGCACTCTGCTCTGGGCAAGTCACTTAATCCTGTTTGCCTCAGTTTCCTCATCTGTAAAAAAAGATGGAAATGGCAGACCACTCTAATATCTCTGCCAAAAAAAACCCCAAATGGAGGCACAAAGAATTGGACACCACTAATCAACAGCAACAACAAAAAATGTTGGTGCGTGTGGGGAAAGTGTTGTTCCAGTTACGTAGTAAGCACCGTGTTAAACACAGTTCATGGTAAAGAATTTACATCCTTTATCAATTTGGTGTATAGCTTCAGTTGGGAAAGATTGGAATAGAGATTCTAATCAGTCAGTTAATCTGTAATAAATGCCTACAGCAGGCATTTATTAAGCTCCTTCTTTCTGTCAGGCATTGTGCTAGCAGCTGGAAAGGCAAAGACAAAAATGAAATGATTCCTGCCTCAAAATTCTTATACTTTCAAGGGGGAAGACAACACACACATATATAACTATATAAAAAAAATACAAGGTAATTTTTGGCTGAAGGAATTAGCAGCTAGGGGAAGGGAGGGATATCAGAAAGGGCTTTATGCAGAAAGTGGCTTTTGAGTCAAGCTTGGGCGGAAACTAAGGATTCTAGGGGATGGAGGTAAAGGGAGAAAGCTAGGAAGTTCAGTGACTAGACTGGTGAGCTTGGAATCAAAAACACTTAAGTTCAAATATGACTTCAGATACTTTCTAGCTCTGGGCAAATCACTTAAGCTCTGCATCATTTTCAACTATAAAACAGAGATAATAATTATAGCAACAGAGTTGCTATGAAAATATACTCAGACATAATTTGTAAAAACCCTTTTGTATGGTACCTGGCACACAATAGTTATTTAATAAATGCTGATTCTCCTTCTCCCTTCCCTTTGAGAGATTGGGACAGACTGCAGAGAAACAGAGATGAGAAATGGAATATTATTTATTAGGAACAGAAAAAAAAACCATCCTAGCTGATCTGAGAAATCTATGAAGGGGAGATATAATGTAGAAGAAAGCAAATGAATGGAATTAGGAGAAGAAAAAAATGGAGGAGTCAGGACGCCAGGTTCTAGAAGTCCAAATCTGCCACCATCTATCTATATGGCTTCGACCAAGATTCGTTTTTTTTCATCCATAAGATTAAGTGGATGATTGAGATGCTCTTTTAGTTTTCTTGCAGCTCTGACATTCTATACTATCTGTTCTAAGGGTCTCTTCTTGCAATAATATTCTAGGATCATTTCCAAATGTATTTCAGCTGCCTATAGAATAAGTACAGAGGAAGCCAAAGTCAATTGCAGGGTTAAGCTGTCTCATGGATCAGTTAGAAATAGCAGAGTGGTACAGAAGGTACTGTCCTTTATTAAGTTTTAACTCCTGAGCTGCTCTGGAAACTGAACATGAGATTTCCAGTTCTTTTTCTCTGTTTCACTGCCTAGAGGGAAAAGCTGACTGATGAGTTTGAATATCCATCAACAAATAATAAATAATAATAATAATAATCTACCTGCCGCAGGGTTGTCAGCTAGGAAGGCTGTGTTTTCTGTTGTTCTTTGGTTTTTTAATACAATCCTAAAGTCAATTTTAATGGATCAGCTTTGTGCTACATAAAACTCTCTTCTCCTCCCTCTTCAATCTTATATTCTCAGCTTCAATAGGATCTCAGTTTTGGTGTCTTATAACATCATTCAAATTCCCTTGCTGAATTCTTGTTTCCAAGAAGATATTTTCTTCCTTAAGATATTGGATCTCTTGTTCTAATTGGTTAACTTTCTTTTCATAATTTCCTTGGATTGTTTTTGTTTTTATTTTCCCTAATTTTTATGTGATCTCTCTTTTTTCATTTTTGAAGTCTTTTGAAAGTTTTTCTAAGAATTCTTTTTGGGCTTGAGATGATTTGACATTAGTCTTTGGATGGGAGTGGCTTCCCCTCCCCCCCTTCTCTATATCTGGATATGAACCCAGGACTTCTTTTATACCACAGTACTATCTATGATTGGGATATTTCTCCTTTCCTTGCTAATTTTTATTTTTTATTTTATTTTGTTTTGTTTTATTTTTAGCAGTTTATTGTAATCAGGTTATAATCCTGAGTTGTGCATAATATTGTCCCAAGCCTTAGGTCCTCCTTACTGTTATTTTCAATATTCCTCAATACTGTTTTTAAAAACAACTGTGAACAACTGAATCATTTTGGCTAGTATAAATACCCAAATTAACTACAAAGGGCATATGAAGGATAATACTATCTGCTTCCAGAAAAGGATTGATAAATAGAAGTATGTATAGATATTTATAGAATGATTTTACACATAAATAATATATACATACACATATTTGTGTCTAATGGTAGCCATTTCTAGGGCAGGGAAGAAGAAGAAAAAAGGAAGAAAAAGAAAGTTACATAACTTTATTATGTATTTAAAAGGAAAAGCAATTTGAACATAATGGATTTGTAGTTTCATGTGAAATTAAAAAAATTCTAATATGTTAGGGAAATGCTTGTGTTATTTCATATTAGAAATTAAATTTAAAAAGAGGATCATAGTCAAGGCTGTCAAAAAAATTGTTTGTCTTTGGTGCCAACAGTATCCATGTTTGGTCTTGTTTTGTCCCTTCTTTGGTTCAGTAAGCCTCTTCCTCACTTTTCAAAATCATTGGGCTCTCCCTCATATTGACTTATTAAAATTTATTCCTAGAATAGGCAAATGACTAATAGGACTTAAGGGCCTATGTCTCTTGGGAAAGTGTCTCTAAATCTGGGACAAAGACTGTTCGGAAGAAGCCAAAGTAATAAAACTCTAATGGTTGAACAATAAAGATATACGCTTTTATTACTGACTTATGCCAATAAGCCAGTGAAATATGGGGAGGGCACATGTAATAATATTTTTCTGTGTATCATAGAGGCCTTCCTATCACTGCTAATGTTATGTTATGTAAATAGTCTTGCTTTTAGTATTTCCCTTCAATAATTTGGATATGTATGTGTATATTGCCCCCTTTCTTCTAGAAGCTCTTTGAAAACAAAGGCCAGACCTTTCATTCATTCTTTGAAGAACTGAGCATGTTACAGATGCTGAATAAAGATAATTCATTTTCTCAGCTTTGAATCTCTTTCTCCTATCTTGTCTTCTTTTGTTTTTCTTAGTATTCACTCAATTGTCAAGTCTTATTGATGGCCCCCCACATTTTCCACATTTTTACCATCCTCTTTTGTTTACCTTCATTGTCTCTACTCTAATTTAAGCCCTGTTTGTTTCTCATCTTGATAAAGGTACAATAATAATTGCAATGGTTGCCTAAGTTACTCTTTTTTTCTCCTAGTTTTCCTGATCCATCCTCCATGGAGCTAACAAATTAATATTCCTAAAGCACAGATCTAGCCCAGTTACTCTCCTACTTAAAAGCTTTCACAGGTCTCTTACTGACTAAAAGATGGGAGGGTGGTACTTCACTGATTGTCCTATCCACCTTAAAAGTAATTACTTTCTTCAAGTAACTGGACAGAACCTGTAAACCTCCTTCAGGCAATCTAAACTATTTTGACTTTGGTCATTCAACAAATATTTATGAAGTACTTAGAAGCTATCTACAATCCTCCTGCACCCCAGATGGCTCCCTTCAAAAAAAAAGACCTTTCTGGATCCTCATTTCTGACTTATCTCCACTACCCACTCCCAGTTTTTAATAGCACTTTCTCTCCCTGTTACTTTGCATTATATTTATGTATGTGTATATGTATGCATATAAATACATACATTTATTATATATGTATACAAATGTATACACACATATTTTGTTTATGTTGTCCTCTCCTCAATCCTTCCTCCTTCTTCCCCAGGAGAATGCAAGTTCCTTAAGGAAAAGTACAATTTCATTTTTAGTTATCTTGTATAGCCCTTGGAACCTAGTAGGTGTTTGCTAATTACTTGTTGATTTGAATGGAACTGAATTGGACCTGAGACTTGTGTAGATTAATAAACAACATTGAAATCTCAGTTTCCTTCAAAGGGGTAGCCAATTTTTTACCTTTCTGCCTTCTCAGAGAGGAAAAATTTATCTAGGGCGTGAAAAGAGGCCCAATACCCTAAAACTCCCATCTTTTCTGCTTCACTCTTAACAAGAGAAAATAAAAAGAAAGATAACCCATGATAGAAAAATGATAAACCCTTGAAACCTCCTAGGTCTAGCCTTGATTCCCTCTTGAAGGCAGACTTCTCCAAAGCCAGACCTGGAATGAATGGTCAGACTAAGTACCGTGGGAAGCAACCATCAGTAGGACTCACTTAGAGGCTCCTGGAAAACAGCTTTGGCACAGTCTCCCCCCTAATCCTTTTTAATAGTCCCACTTGATAGCATTTAGGTATTTATTTGCTGATTAGGAGAAACACCACCACTACCTCAGAGGTCTCCTGGCAGGTGCTTGAAAACCAGGACTACTGGAGGGGCAATCAGATTCCTTCCTTCCATTCTGAGGTCCTGGACATTAATGTGAGAAGGAGGCATTGAGACCTGTTGGACTCTTTGGGGAGTGGGGGTAAGGGTGTGGGAAGGGGAAGTTGTTTAAAAGATCTAAACAAGCCAGCTGGGGCTAGAGTCCACTGGTGGAACAATATTATCTGGTGGGAGTCTTTGTTTTCACTACATCACCTTCTATTTTTCAGGCCAACAGAATCCCCAAGCTGTAAACAGCACACCTTACAAATCAGCCTTCCCTGACATCGCCCCAGCATTCATTACAAGCTGTAAAGGCACACTCGCAAGAAAGGTTGTAGTTCTGTAGCCCAATTTTCCATTGCAATAACCCAATTAACTGGTGTGTGTGTTTGTTTTACAAAGCTCTAAGCTACAATAAACCATGCAACTACGCAGGCTGCAGAAAGCTCCGTAATTAGGACAAGGTGTACACATTAAACCACTCTTTTTAAACTTCAAACCAGCTAACTTCTGACATACTGTACTGCTGGGGCTTCTGGGACCGAACCCAATTAACATCTTAGTATTTTATAAGCATCGTTTTAATTGCATTTGTATGCAATCTTCTCTCCAAGTGCCTTTCAAGGTGCTAGTCCTCGTGCAGATTTTTATTACTTTAGTGATTTAAATCGACCCTCTCAGAGCTTCCCGTTAATAATGACTACTTCTACTTCAAATGCTGGTCCAACATAAAACTCAGCTCTCAGAAGAATTACACTTCCAAACAGTTACATTTAACTTTATTATTACATTTTTAATTTTTCCCTCTGTTTGAACATTATGCCTTTAAACATTTTATCAACCTGTCAGCTCTCTTAAGTGCTGGAGAAGAGATTCTCTTTGAGCAGATGGGGATGATGGTTGTTTCCACCCCAATCATGGATTAAGATAATAGTAATAATAGCTCTCTTGTCTGCAGTACTTTCTGCCTATCTCCCTCCAGGAAGTCCTCCTTGATATAGTATAGAAGTAAATCTAGGTTCTTGAACACTGTGAATGGAGAGTAAGTTTAGGCAGGTTAGCTTTGGGTATTGTCTTGCCAGGGGTCTTTTCTGGAAGGAGCAAGAGGCTTATTATGGTTAGGCTGGCCATTTTGTGATGACTTTTTTGGCCAAGGCAACCCATGAGACATGGATGATTTGAAATCTGTTTACTTGTAGACCTACTTTTTATAGTGATAACAGATCCACTGGATTTTGCTTAAGCATTGTGAATCAAACAATCAGCATTTATTATTTTATTTTTAAGTATTCATTGTTAAGTATTTACTATGTAATACATACAGTGCTAGGTGTTTAAGATGCAAAGTAAGAAATGAAACACCTCTTACCTTCTAGGGGGAAGGGAGAGCATTATCTTATTTGATCCCCTCACAGTAGTCCTATGAAGTGGGTAGCACAAGCATTTATCATTAATGTCAATTTGCAGGTGCATAACTTGAGACTTGAAGAGGTAAAATGATTTATAGAATCATGGAATCTCTTAATTGGAAGGGACCTCAGAGGTCATCTAGTATGACACCCACAAGAAGCCTGATTTCTCTCTATCTTGTCCCCGGAAATTGATCATCCAGGTTCTGTCTGCAGATCTCCAGTGTCTTATTGTCGTAGATGTTTGGACATAAAAGTTCATCTTCCTTTAGGGGTGTTATTCTTCATTCATTTCACTATTTGTGACCCCATTTGGGGTTTTCTTGGTAAATATGCTGGAGTGGCTTGTCATTTCCTTCTCTAGCTCATTTCACATATGAGGAAAATGATGCAAACAGGATTAAGTGACTTACACAAGGTCACATAGTTGATAAGCAAGTAAAGTCAGATTTGAACTCAGGAAGATGATTTTTCTTACTCTAGACCCCATACTCCAACCACTGTGCCATCTAGCTGTAATCCTTTAGAGGTAGAGATCATTTAGCTCAATTCCTTTATTATACAGATGAGGAAACTGAGGCTCAAAGAGGTTTAATATTGTCCAATATTACATGGATAATTAGTGATGGAGCTGAGTTCTTTGGACTTGTCTAAGTCTGCTCTTCTTTCCACTGTGCCAGACAACCTGTCAGTGTGTTGTTATTTAATATCATGGTGGTGAAAGGACCTTTGTAACAAGCAAATTTAAGCCTGATTAAGTCCTTAGCTTTCTTAGATCAAGAATCCTGGAAACTAGGTCATTGCTAGAAGTCAAATGAAGAGGTAAAACTCAGAATCATTAGCTGGGGAGAGGGTCATTTATGGGGAAAGTCAAGCATAGGTAGAAGAATTTTTTTACTCTCATTACTTCTAGTTATTTTGATACAATGTATCACAATCTTCTGCATCTAGCTGGGAATATGTCACATGGATGTACAAGGAGATTTACATTAAAATGCATCAAGAAAATACCCCTACCCTGGGAACCAAATCACAAAGAAGGATCATGCAAATGCTACTTTACTGGTACAGCATGTGAACAAATTCCTATTTCCCATCAGAACAGCCAAAAGGAGGGAACCTGGGACAGTTTATGGAAATTACAAAACATCCAGACAACTCTATGTGTGTGTGTGTTTTCAAACCCAGCAAGCTAAGGTAAAACATAATTTCCCAGTCTGTAAAACGAGGAGGGTTGGATTAAAATAAAATCTTCCAGTTCTAAAATTCTAAGGTCTCTTCCACTTCTAATATTCTTTTTTCTAAGTTCTTCTTTGACTCTGATATTCTGTGGTTCTACAATTCTCTTTTTATATATGTATTTTTTTCCCTGATAACTTTTTGCTGAAAGATACACTATGAAAATACATACTAATGTTGTTCTCAATTAGAATTTTTCTTATCTGGTTAAAAATCCAGAGCCTTGGGAAGGCAATGGTATCTTCCTTGAATATTTTGAACCTTTTTGCTTGATTGAGTGTCTTGTCAAACAAAACTGGCAGGTGCTCTCCCGGAGCTGCCTGAACTTATGCAGATATGATTTCTATCATGCTTTTATTATGTGTAGTCTGTAATAAGGATGAGCATATATAAATCATCTCTGGATGGCACTTAGGATGCAATACTCAAAGGAGAAAGACATTTCTGCCTTCAGATGTCTAGCGATTTCAGATATCATACAGTAAGTCTCCTCTGAAGCATACAATCTCCAATTCTCCTCAAACCCTCCCGTGAAAGAATAAGACCTCCATATCTTGGCAAGTGTCATCCGGGAGATAAGAATTGTGCAGCTGAGACCCAGACATGCGTTATCTTTAGAATGTGCTGATTTTTAAAGAAGTTGCATTTGAATAGAAGCTCCTCCAATAAATGGATTAATGAGGCAGGTTTGATGAGATTGGGGAGCCTTTCACTCCCTTTCTAAATTGCTTGTTTCTAAATAGGATACAAGGAGGCATCCAGGGAACTGAAATGATTGGAAGGAGCTGAGGGGTTCCAATAGATCCTTATACAACCAGATTTGTGAACTAAGGTCACAAACATCTGAGGAAGTGAGAAGGGAGAAACTTAGGAAAGAAGGAAAGGTTGGTTAATGGAAATTCTGTAAATGCTTCCTTTCACATAATACTTTGTACATATTATCTCAATTGATTTTTACAACAGCCCTGGAAAGGAGAGAGGGTAGGTTAATTATAATCTACATTTTTCCATGAGGAAACTGAGGTTCCCTAAGGGAAAGGAAATTGACCACATTTTTTTTTTTTTTTTTAAGTTAGAAAGTAGTAAAGCTGAGAGACTTGAATCTGGGTCTTTAGCTGTCAAGTTTCAATGTAAGGCCTGACTGTACTAGGCTTTCTGGTACAAAAAGCCTATCTTTATTTATTTATTTATCTATCTACCTATTTATTTATTCATTTATTTATTTATTTATTTATTTATTTATTTATTTATTCATTCATTCATTCATTCATTCATTCATTCATTCATTCATTTATTTACTTATTTACTTATTTATTTATTTATTTATTTATTTATTCATTCATTCATTTATTTATTAATTTATATGATACTCCTTCTTTAACAATTCAAAAGATTTGTGATGCCATCAAATAAAAGAATGAAAAATCCTTTTTTAAATGGTTACTATATGCCAGGCACTGTACTAAGTCCTTGAGGGGTACAAATTAAAATTCCAAGATTGACCAAGTCCTCAAAGATTTTGCATTCTAATAGAGGAAGACTATTGGCAAGTGATGATCAGGGAGGAGGATGTTTAGTTTGAGAAATCACAGGAGAAATGACTGACATAATTTTTTCCAGTAATGGCAGTGTTGCTTTGATTATTGGAGGCAGCTTGACAGAGTGGATAGAATGTTGGACTCAGAAGTGAAAAGAACTGAGTTCAATCTTTGCCTTAGACATTGACTGACTGTGACTGGGCAAATAATTTAACCTTTTTCAGCCTCATTTAGTACTTCATTTAAAGGGTTATTGTGGGATCAAATAAGATAATTTATGTAAAGTACAGTAGAAACCTTTAAGTAGCTATTACTATAACCATTCTCAGAACTTTGAATAGGAAGGGAAGAGGAATAGTAGAAATAAATACTTCTTCTGTGGATGGAGTGGATCATAATTCCTCTGTGCTCTAGGAGTTGATTTTCATGAGTTTCTTTAGTTGTTAGCATTTTGTTTCTATCTTTGCAGTTCTAGCATAGTATTTGCTACATGATAGGAGTCTGCTGAAGATCTGTTTATTCTAATTCAGTGATTCACCTGGTGGCCTTTCTGTACTTAACTAGTTACCTACTGGGCCTATATTTAATTTTTTTTCCAATTTGGATAGGAAATTACCAGAATTTGAACTCTGTTGACAAAGCCTTAAATAGATCAAAGAGAGGAAGAGAGAGAATGACAGAACTAGGGTTATAAATACAAGAAAGACAGTTCCTGCCTTCATGGAGTTTATACTCTAATGGGGATTGGGGAAGATAATACATAAAGGGGAAGCTGGAAAAAGAGGTTATAATGGGAAGATTGATGGTTTAATCAGTGAGGTGACTTAGAGGCCTGGATCCTGGCAAAATGAAACAAAAGTTTTAGACAGTGGAGGCTTGCTCCCTTCCTAATATAAGCAACCACAGTAGGACTTTAGTAGAGGATTATTATAATAACCAGTCAGGCTTATATAATGATCCAAGGTTTATAAAGTGCTTCCCTTCCAGTCAGATAGCCAAAAGGGCTCAATTTACTTGCTGTTAAGTGCCATTCATGGAATTGAATTGGCCAAGGGTGACCTGGGAAGGTAATTTCTTGTCTTCCTTTCTAAAACCATTTCCCTTTTTTAGTATTCTCATTTCAATTCAGGTCAACAGCAATTGATTATCATGAATGATTCTGCATTGGCAGCAACTTGGAAGAGCACATGAGTGTTGTAACTGGAACAAGGGAGGATTGAGTTCAAATCCTATCTCTCCTGTACACAAGCTGTGTGTCTATGAGTAAATAATTGGTCCTCTCTGAGTTTCATTTTCCTTACATGTGAGATGGGGATAATAATAACTGTATTACCTACCTCACAAAGTTATTGTGAGACTCAAATGATGAGCACAATAAAACACCAGCTTTTATTATTATAGTTAGCATTGACTTGAAAACTTGGTGGTCAACAGTGTATTGAGTGTCCCAAGAGTCTTCTGGATATATGGGAGCACCAGAATTTCCTATTTTCTTGGCCAATAACATGCTATTTCCTCTTGTTAGTTGGCTTTCCCTTGGTTACTTCTCTTAGACATTTTCATTTATAAGTTCTCCCACATCATTAGGGACTGATCCCCCAATCTGAGAAAATTATACTATCTGTGTCTTTCCTATGTTAGGGCCAAGGCTTCAGATCTAATATCATGCTCCCTACTCTCCAAGATTGGCAGCAGTAAGACAGCTCAGCTTTTGTCTTTGCCAGCTTTGCCAGAAAGGAAAGTATCTGATAAACTCATGTACACAAAAGTATTATTAATCATGGGTGCTCCTTTCTCTCAGAGAACCAAAGGTGAGAGCTGAACTCAGAGAAATGAAACTCAAAGGGTAGAACTGAAGGCCCAATGACATGTGAGTGTAGGATATATTTTTAGACCAGAGGGGGTTTCACTGGTGTCCCCTGAGACCATTAGAACCAAAGCAGATCTTTGGGATCATTTAATTCAATTCCCTTATGCAATATTTGAGGAGCTTGAGACCCAATGTAGAAAAATGACTTTTTCACAATCACATACTTATTTAGAGGTTGAGCAGAACTCAAATCCAGATCTCTTAAGTCCAATCCTACCATTATCCAGTAGCGTGCTGTTAAACATTTAATAACTGGTTGTCCAAAGTAAAAAATACTATGCAACAGATTTTTAAAATTATTATTTTCTTCATCACTTTCTTAAATAGAGACACTTGACAAAATGATAATTAAGCTTTGATTTGTAGCTTTTGCTGATTTCTGAGGTGTAAATGCTGAAAATTTAACAATCAGGTTTTGTGAGTTAATAAGAGCCAGCAGACATCTGACTACACTGTACAATTCCATTTATTCTTAAGGTCAGCCCTAGTGGTGATTGTAATCCTAATGGGGTCCAATGTGATTGAGGTGGAGAGATGAGCACTATTAATAAGACTGACAGAAACTGATGAAAGAAGAGGACTGGATTAGAGATTGAAAACCAAAGTGAAAAGAGAGAGAGATTGTGACTGGGATCTTTTTTGTTTGTTGATATATTTTTTTTCATATTAACAAGCATTTTTTAAAACTTTTTATTTGCAAAACATATATATGGGTAATTCTTCAACATTAACCCTTACAAAGTTTTTTGTTACAATTTTTTTCCTCCCTACTCCCCACCCTTCCCCTAGATGGCAGGATATCCACTACATGTTAATTATGTATTAACAAGCATTTATTTTTTTCCCTACCTACCTTCACCTTCCACATTGAGAAAGAGAAAAAGAATAGGAAAACATCTGTAATGAATATGCATGGCCAAGCAAAATAAATGTAAACTGATGAAGACTCAAGGAAGCAGAATGGGGAGAGGGGAAAGAAACAAATATTTATTAGCCACCTACCATGTGTCAGGTTTTGAGCTAAGCATTTTGTCAATATATTTCTTTGCTTTAACCTCACAACCACCCTGTGAGATAGATGTCAGAAGAATCAGGAGAATGATTTGTACAATAACCAGAACATTGTAAAAGTAAGCAATTTGGACTCTGACCAACCCTCATTCTGGAGGACTGATGACGATCTATGTTAGCTACCTCCTGACAAAGAAATGATGGACTCAAGGGGCAGAATGAGACAGACATTTTTGGCTATGGTCAGTGTAAGAATTTGTTTTCCTTGACTGGGGTCTTTCTAATGAGAACAGAGGGTGATTGGTTCTTTTGACATAAAGCCCAGGAAGTCACTTTGACATGCACTATCTTTCACTTTATCCAGAGATAGCTCTGGCCGGATAAAGGGTGTCACTGTGAAAGATCACTCTTAGTGGCCATTGATTGCAGGCCTTCAGACCAATGTGTCATCATCCCCCCAAGTTTGTGTTTATATGTAGGGGCCTCATTCTGCTTTTTGGATGCTGATACTTGAAATGATGAAAATAAGACAACAGTTTTAAAGAGTCTGGTTTCTGAAATTTTAGACAGAGAAATAATTTGGGAGGGGATTAAATAAATTCTCCTTTGCTGACAAAAAGCCCTCTCTTACTTCTGACTTATTAAGAGAAACCAGGAAGGACATTACTTGACATTTATGAGAAAATGGGTTTTAAAAATATTTTTCAGTGATGATAATGACGTCCTAAAATTAAACGAATCCTCCTATAGTAGGCTGGTATAACACCCTACTTTTGTGTCTATGACATCCAAGTCCTCTGATATAGGCATTGCATCTGTTTTTCCTACTCTTGAAGATATTCAGGAATGGATATGCCATTATTTTGCTTTTCTCTTGATAATCTTATTATTTTTTTTTTTTAAAGCACACCTTCCTTATATCTTAGCTCAATTTAATTGGTTCATTGTTGCCATATTTTCTTGGTTCATCCTTGGTATGGACAGAATAAAGCAGATTTAGATCTTCCTTAGAATGAAAGCTGCGCATGTGTTGAAGATAATTATTATTGTGATTTTTTCCTAAGAACAATGGACTATTGTTCTAGAGCTGTAGTGCTGGAATTATGTGGATCTAAGTTTCCTGTTGAAGGCTTCCCAAATATTACCTGCTGTTGCTTCTGTTGGTCCCTATCCATAAGTCTTTCTGGGAACATCAGAATTGACCAATATTTTTAGCTCTTCCATTATATTAAATCAATTTTCTTAAAGGCAAATAAGATATTTGAAATTAAAACAACCTTATTTACAAAGCATTAAGAAATAGAAATGGGAACTAGTTAAAGAAAAGTTAGTCTGAACCCTCATATTCTCTCTCCTATAATTCAGTTCATCAAATATTCATGCTACCAATGGTAAAGTTGGAGTAAACTGAGTCCACTGCTTTTGTGGTTCTCAGGACCAGTCAAGGGGCAGCAGCCTTCCATCTTCTTTTTGGGGGTTGACTCTTCTTAGGATTCCATTATGAACTGACTCCTGGTCCCCACTGCTCCCTGTTTACTAGTGTCTGCCTGTTTTTTTTTTTTTTCCAGATCTATTTTACAGGTCAAGCTTGGCTTAGAAACATTTGGGCATTTGCCCACAGAAATTGATTCCTGCCCCTTTGTTGCCATAACCTGGAAGGTAGTCTATATGCACATGTCTTTCTTTCATTGGCAGACTCTATTGGGTCTTTTCTGGGGAAGTAGCCTGGGCTTATAGAATAATAAGCAAGCTGATCTTTGTCAGATGACCTGGTTCCTCATCAGGTAAGTTCTACTTGAGAAGAAAGAGCTTGGTGTGACCATTTCCTCTGCCTACTAAAAGAAAAATAATCATAATTCTTTTAATCTTACCACTTAGGTCTTATTTTCTTTTCCTTAATTATTCAGTTAACAAGTCAACATGAGTTTATTAAGTACTTACTATTTTCCAAGTAATCTTCCATGACCATTGCCCCCTCCCCACTTCTTCTCAAGGGAAAAAGTAAATCAGGATTTCCTCCAGTGATTAGCAGTCTTTCAAAAGTGTAGGGATACCTAGGCTCTGATCAATTTTCTTCTGCTCTGCTCTGTGTGTGTATGTGTGTGACCAATCTATCATTAATTTACTTGCATTCAATGTTTATTATGTGAGATTCTGCATATTGAAAGGAGAAGCTTGATATACTCTTTGCCTTCAAGGAGCTTATAGTTAAGATGGAAAGACGAGGAAAATATAACTAATAACTCAGAGCAGTTCTTAAAGAGTGAGACAGTGTTATGATGATTCAAGATGGGGCGATAACAGAGATGGCTTTCAGAAGAAAGATGGACATAAGCTGCATTCTGGAGGTTAAAGAAAACCTCAGGTATTTTTTAAAGAGACTAGTGCAGTAGAAATAAAACTGGATTTAGAATCAGAAGACTTGGTTTCAAACCCTGGCCCTATCACTTTCCACTTGTATGACCTTTGACGGTTTAATCTTAATAGTCCTCTGACTTTACGACCTCTTTCATTTTCTACTTGGAAAGAGAGGTTGAATGAGCTGGCTCTGGAGTTAAGAAATCCCAAATTCAAATCTGGCCTCAGACATTTACTAGCTGTTACCCTGGGCAAGTACTTAACTGTTTACCTCAATTTCTTCATCTGTAAAAATGAACTGGAGAAGGAAATGGCAAATCCCTTTAGTATCTCTGCCAAGAAAACCCCAAATGGGACCATGAAGAGTTGGACCAACTCCCATGACCTATCCAATATAGTTAATAAGTGGAAGAGCCAGGATTTGCCTCCAGGTCTTCAGATTCCAAATCGAATCAACTTTCTACTATATCCATGTAGAAGGTGACTATCCTCATGCTTGTATGGATTCTTTGCTAAATTAAAATAACTTATTTTGTCCATGTTGAAAAAAGAACAAGAATGTGCTCTGAGGTGCCCTTCAGTCTCTTTAAGTGGAAATATTCTATTTAAGATCTCTGAAGTGGCTACATAGCTTAGTGGGTCGAGTTCAGGACTTGGTATCAAAAAGTCCTGATTTCAAATTCTGCCTTAGATACCATTAAGCTGTGTGACCTTTTAGAGTAAAACCTTTAATTTTTCTCAATCTTTAGTATTCTTACCTGTAAAATGAAGGTAACAATAGTAACTACCTCCTACAGTAATTGTGAAGATCAAATGAGACAGTATAAATGAAGTTCTTTGCAGACCTTTTTTTTTAATTTTAATTTTTTTTTAGGCAATTGGGGTTAAATGACATGGCCAGGATTATACTGCTAGTAAGTGTTAGATGTCTAAGGCTAGATTTGAATTCAGGTCCTCCACTTTTTAGGGCTGTTATTCTATCCACTGTATCATCCAGATGCCCCTGCAGACCTTTAACATATATACAGTAACTATTATTTTCTTAGAGGGACAGGATCCTTTTCAGTCAGAAATTGGGACCATTTTAGGATTATGCCCAGGTGACTGGAGAAACCATAGCTAAGAATTTTAATACTTTAATGTTCAGCACCCATCATTGCTTTGCTCCTGTTGTATAATCAGGTAGAAATACCTTACTCATACCCTTTATTCATAATCGTCAGTTTCCCAAGTAGTCATGGTGGCAGCTAAACCATTTTTTGGTAGCATTGTTGAAAGTCAGTTCTACTCATGGAGCCTCTGTAGACATAGTTTGGGCTTCTAAGAGTTCCTGGCTATTCCTTCTGATCTTGGCCTGGCCCAAGTCTTACTGCCATTAATTTCAACTCCTCATCCTCTCTCACCCCAATTACCCAATTGTTTCCTAAATCTTATCATTTCCATGTCTATAGTATTTTAAAAATCTGATCCCTTATCTGAACTTATATGATTGCCACCTTAATCCATATTCTTATGACCTCTTGCCTAGATTAATTATAATAACTAGCATTTATATAATGCTCTAAGGTTTGTGAAGTGCTTTACAAACATCTCATTCTGTGCTAACAAAAAACTTGAGAGATAGATTATTCTTTTTTTTTTTTTACAGATGAGAAAACTGAGGTAAATAGGGTTAAGTGATATAGAAGGTCACACAGATAGTACCTGTCAGAGGCTACATTTGAACTTGGGTCTTTGTGTTTACAAGCCTAGCACCCTATCCACTTTACCATTTCGCTGCCTCCTACTTTGTCTTACTATGTCAAATCTCTTCCTATTTCAGACTACTGTTTACATTGCTGCCAAAATAATTTTCCTTAAGCACAGATATGACCACGTCACACTCCTACTCTATAGAGTAGGCTCTCTATTGTCTTTAGAATAAAAAATAAACTCTGTTTAGCTTCACAATCTGGCCCCAACTTATCTGTCTAGCTTTATTGTCATTCTCCCCTCCCACATACTATGATCAAGTCAAACAGACTTGCTCTGTTCTTGGAGCTCCTATTGCCAGGCCTTTGTACTAAAATTTCTTTAATGCTTAGAATGCTTTCTCTCTTCTCTTGTACTGTAGAGAATCCTTCTTTTTCCTCTTAAAATTTATTTATTTATTTATCTTTTAAATTTATGGGTGAAATCCAAAGATGATTAGGGAAAAAGAAAGAGAACTTATATTTTCTAAAATGTTTATACCAGCCCTTTCTGTGTAGTAGAAAAGAACTGGAAATTTCAGAATTCTTCTCTTCTTGAAGAACACCGTTCCAGCATAACCTTCTGCATGTAGTTTTTCCCAATCACTTCCAAATATCAGTGCTCGCTTTCCCAGACTATCTTATATTTAACAACTCTGTATTAATTTGTTTTTGTTCACTTTATATTTTTTCTGCATAAACTTCTATGTGTACTTATTGTCTTTCCTAGTAGAATGGAAGCTCTTTGTTTCATGCCCTTTAAGACCTTCTAACACATAGAAGACACTTAATAAAAGGGTGTTGATTAACTAAATGATTGACATCTTATTTAAAATGTGGTGCCCAAATATGAACATGATATTCTTGATGTGATTTTATCAGGGCAGAGTTTAGTGGGACCTTTTTATTACTGGACCTTATGATTCAGTGTTTCTAAGTTTGTATTAGCTTTTTTGGCCAACATTGCACATTTAAGACCCCAAATCTTTTTCAGATGAATTGTTCTGTGGGCAGCTAGATGGAGTAGTGGATAGAACACCAGCCCTGAAGTCAGGAGGACCTGAGTTCAAATCTGGTCTCAGACACGTAACACTTCCTAGCTGTGTGACCATGGGCAAATCATTTAACCCCAACTGCCTCAGCAAAAAAAAAAAAAAAAAAAAAAAAGAAAGAATTGCTCTCTAGTCATATGTTCCTTTATCTTATACTTGTTAAGATGACTTTTTGTTTATAAAACCCATCATGCCTACCCTCACCTCTGCCTATCCAACTTTAAATTTTTCATTACTATTAAATATAGTAATGTCATAGGTCATCCCCATTCACTTGTAGGTAACTTTTTTTTTTTTTTTACTTTTTGCTGAGGCAATTGAAGTTAAGTGACTTGCCCAGTGTCACACAGCTAGGGAATGTTAAGTGTCTGAGACCAAATTTGAACTCAGGTCCTCCTGACTTCAGAGCTGGTGCTCGATCCACTGCGCCACCTAGCTGCCCCTTGTAGGTAACTTTTTAGGTTATTTCTTAAATCATTTCCATATTCATATTTATAATCTGGAGTTCTAGGACAATCTAGGGATACTTTTGGATATTTTCTCATTAATTAATAAAATTGCAACTTTTTCTTATTAGTTAAATTTATTAAATATTAGTCATTTAATATACCAGAACCTCTTTCTTCATAAGCAGTTGATCAAAACTTACAATCTTCTAGGATTAAATAAATATTAATGTTACTACCTATACTATTTATTGAAAATGTAATCAATAATAACAGAAAGATATAAATAGTTATTTATAATAGTTTAACTAAAAGAAGTTAAGAGAAAATCATAGCCAGAGTCACCTCAAAACAATGATTTAACTACAAATTACTTCTGAAAATACATTCTTGCTTTTTTGATTCATTCAAGAGACCAAGAAAACTCTTCTCCAGAATTGTCTTTATCCTCTTCACAAGATAAAGATAAAAAGAATTTCCATCTAAAAAAGCATCTCTATCTTCTTTCTCTCTGTTTTCTCCATCTTCCCTCTCTCCATGACAGGAAAACAATCTCTTTAGCCTCTCTCACATTATTACTCTAAATAGTCTTTCCAAACTGATGGTTAAAAATGGCCATTTCCACAATATTCCATTTAGCTCTTAAAGGCCCAGTGAAAGTAATTGTAGTATCTGTTGGAAAGTCTAATGAAACAGGTATTATAATGAAACAATTATTGTTTGTTTGGCCAGAGGGAAAGGAGTAGTGGCTGGAAGATTCAGAGAAAGCAGCTTTTGGCTCATAGGGAACATTTTCCAAAGAATTAGAACTATCCAAGAGTGAAAAGGAGATGCCTTGTGGAGGTAGTGAATTTCTTAACACTGGAGCTGTTCAGGCAGAGGCTGGATGGCCATTTTTTTTGGAAATGTTATAGAAGGGAGTTCTCAGTTATGTACAGGTGTGGAACCTTTGACATCCTTTCCAATTCTGAGATCCAAGGCCTCAATAAAGGTATGTCTAAACAAGCAGTCCTTACTTCAGTGAGCCCTTTTCTTTCACTGTCATGAATACCCTCTCAATGCTACCTCCCTGTAGGAACTTGGTATTTTCCCCAATAGATGACCCTTGACCATCTCATCTATCCAAATATTGGATACCCTTCAAGAAGCTCCCACTAAGCAGTAATCTTCATAAAACAACTTAAACTCTTTCTTCTCTTAGAACTACTAAGGCACATTTTCTGTTCCTTTTGTATATCTAAGTGCTATATCAAAAGCCTTGATTTAGGTATTCTTTTTTTATTCTTTGTTTCATAAAGTCTTGTATTTCCAATTATATTGTAAATGTCTTGAGATAAGAAATAATAAGATCATAAAAACTGGATCATTACATGACTAGGAGATATCATCTCACCTAGGATCTTCATTTTACAAATGAGGAAATCAAGGCTTAGAAAGGTTTAGTGAATTCCTAAAATCACACAGTTGACCTGAGGATTGAACCCAATGCCCTTACGCCAAATGCAGGGTTCTTTACAAGTCTTCTTCAGCATCCACCAATCATCTTGTGAAGTAGTGCCTTGGAAGATGTGATGGTTTTTACAAACAAAAGGTCACTTTTATAAGTGCAAGGTAAGGAACACAGAGCTAGAGAGCAATTCATCTGGGAGACCTAGTCTTATAGTGTCAAGAATGTGGAATTTGTAACAAGGGGACATAGGTTCAAATCTCAACTACTCTACTGATTATGTGACTGTTAGTAGGTCACACTAGTAAGTGTGTCAAGTGAGGGACTAGATGGCCTTCCAGTTCTAAATACATTAGTTTATGAGCCTAGGCAATTTCTGAAGGTGAAGTAAATTCTTAATAAATATTTTTTGACTGATTCAGAAAATTAGAATAAGTCAGTGTCAGGACCATGCATTTCCAGGGTCCCTCCACATCAAACTCAGAAGAAACTCAGGTCTATTCCTATCTCTCTGGGCTTTGTGGATCTTGGCCAAAACAGATGCCACCTTTTCTGAAGGGACTCTTCTTTCCCATTCTAACAACAGATGATGAGGAAAATCTTTAGTGGGCTGGTATTTAAAACTCTCCATAATTAGGCTCACACCTGCTTTTCCAGACTTAGTTCATAATAGTCCCCTTGGTGTACTCTCTCTTTCATTTCAAATGTGCTACTAACTGTTCCCTGAACTCAGCTTTGTCCCCCTGGACCTGGACTACAGAGCCTTCTTACTGCTGCTTCTTAGAATTCATACTTCTCTCTGAGGCTCACATGAGGTGCCACTTCTTCCTTAAAGCATTAGTTTTCCTCTCTGTTCAGTCCTCTTGTATCTAAAATGATTTGTTTTTATTTATTTGGGTACATGCTGTACTCTGCTAGTAGAATATCAGCACCTTGTAGTCAAGGGGGGGTCTCATTTTTGTCTTTATAAACTTGATATCTAATATAAGGTGTTCAGTTTTTTTGGACCTCTTGTCCCTAAAATGATTCGTTTTTACTTATTTGGGTACATACTGTACCCTGGTAGTAGAATATCAGCACCTTGTATTCAGGGAGTGTCTCATTTTTGCCTTTATAACCTTGATATCTAGCATAGGGTGTTCAGTCTTTTGAGCCCTCTTGTACATAAAATGATTTCTTTTAACTTATTTGGGTACACAAAAAACACACCTTGTAGTCAGGGAGTGTCTTATTTTTGTCTTTATAACCCTGATATCTAGTATAGGATGTTAGGCACAATATATATTCAAAAATGTTTATTGAGTTGTGTTGATTTCTCAAATCCCCATCAGTTTTTCATTATCACAATCCTGGGACTGGCCATCATGCTCCTTCCCATTGCTTTCTGTTCCCATGATTCTTGGGAACAGGAATCTCTAGTTTCCCACCCAGTTTCTGATTGACAGGCTTCAGTTCTTGTCCCCTTGTGGGCCCTTTAGGCCCTGCCTCTGCCCCTGCCCCTGCCCCTGCCCCTCCCTTAACAGCATCCTTTCAGACCTGGCCTATGAAGAGGCAGAAACATTCATTATCCACTCGTAGGAATCAGGCTCTTTCTTTGTGGTGTGTCTAGCCAAGACAAGGGACTCTGGCACGGAAAAGGCCTCTGAGGTTTTAATAGCAGGAAGAAGAGCTATGAGCCTCCCTGCTCTGGGCAGCCTCTGATCCTGGCTGCTGGTCCCCTGGGAGTTGTTTTACTATAACTTGGCATTTACATTTTGAACTCTGCTCAACACCCACTGGGTTGTGGAAAAAGTGACACGTGCCTTGGCTAGGCTTCCTACAGCAGTGGATAGAGTCCCCTAGCAATGTTCTATTTGAGGGGCTCTCACCCCCATCCTTTATTGGCTCAGGGGTCTTATGGATTGACCACAAGAGACTTGGGACAGGAATCAGGAGATGTGTCTTTCAGCGTTGAGCTCCAAATCACTTGGTGACTCAGTTTCTCCAATGTCATGGTATGGAAACCAGCCTTGCCAATCTAAACAGTATATATGTGTCAAGTGGCCTTGCTCTGTTGGATAGGAGGCACTTTTTTGCAATTACTCTTTGTATCAGTTTCTGTCATTTTTACCAATGTTCTTTCAATGATATGTGACATTGGGGGTTCAATTCTGATACAGTTGGCAAAATAAGCCAACAGGTTAGAGAGTTATCTGAGTCTCAGAAAGGTTCAGTATCTATCCATGATTACACAGTTAGTCCTGTAAATATGAGAGGCAGGGTTTAATCTTGAATCTTGCCAGTTCCAAATGTATTTCTCTATCATATTATTCTTCTTTGTAATATAGATAACTATAGTTTATATTACAGTATTTTAACATTTCAGTGCTCTCTTATAAGAATTCTCTCAGTTGATCCTCACAAGCATAAATGTGAGGTAGATATTTTTTCCTTTTCATTGAGGAAGAAACTGAAGTTCTGAGTCAAATTACTTGTGTAGGCTCACACATTGACTTTGCAACATAACTGAGCCAGTGTTTTTTCCACATGGTTGAGGGTATATCTAAGACCGGGAGCAGCTAGGTACTATGAAGAGTTCAAATCTAGCCTCAGACATTTACTAGCTGTGTGACCCTGGGCAAGTCACTTAACCCTGTTTGCTTCAGTTTCCTCATCTGTAAAATGAGCTAGAGAAGGAAAGGGCAAACCATTCCAATATCTACTAGTGGTTGACACAACTGAAATGAATAAACAATAACAGTCTTCAAGACTGAAAATGAGAACTTCCAGGTTAAGAGGCATTGGCCTCTGATGCCCTAACACTTCTGATAGTTCTCTTAGGAGGAGAGATAAGTGACTAAATATTGGTTCAGGATCTGGGCATCTCATCTAAAAGCAAGAGGCCTTTGGGATATGAAGAAGAAACCTAGAGAGAACAGGACCAATGGAGATGCTTTTTGTCTCTGTTAGAAAGTTAGCTAACTTCCCAAGAGCCTACCCACTTTGTCTGACACTGCCCATTTTACAGATGAGGAAACTGAGGCAAACAGGATTAAGTGACTTGCCCTGGGTCAAATAGCTAGTAAGTGTATGATGTATGCTTCATGCTATTTTAGAATATAATCTCAAGGGCAGAATATATGTACATATATGTATGCACACACATGCACATATACATCATATATATGTGCATGCAATGGATGAACAATTAAAAAACAATAAAAAGCATAGTAATTAATTTCTAAGTAATAATTTCTAAAACTTAGAAACTAGAAGACATGAAGACATATTGGAAAAAATATTTATGAATGGTACAAAAACACTGGTTTTCAGGTTAGAAGACTTAAGTTAAAGCTCTGACTCCAATATGTCTAATTGATGTATCCCTGAACTTCAATTTTTTTTTTACCTCTAAAGTGGGGATGATGATATTTATACTATACTATCCACATTGAAGAGTTGTTATGAGGAATGAGATTAAAACCTTATACATAAACCACTATTATTAATAACTTAATGATTTATTATATATTGTCAGGGAGCTAGGAAAAGAGGTACTTGTATGTTAGAGGTACCACCACTCTACTTTATGAGGGGACTCAGGACAGCTAAGTGGTGCAGTGCTGGAGTTGGATTCAAGAAAACTCAAGTTCAAATCCTGCTTCAGACATTTACCAGCTATGCAACCTTGAGCACAAACTTCTGTTTTCCTCAGTTTCCTCCTTTATAAAATAGGGATAATAATAGTTGCTATTCCTTAGGGTTCTTGTGGGGATCAAATGAGATAGTTGTAAAGCTTGATGCATAATAGGTATTTAATGAATGCTTGTTTCTTTCTTTCCTTCGCCCCTCAGTGCCAACATTGTGGAGTCTTATAAACAGGTCTAGAAGCCCTGAGAGGTTAAGACACATAGCTAGTATCTATCAAAGGCAGAATTAGACCCCAGACCTTAATTCTAAGGCCATGTCTTTATCTAGTTTAGACCACAGCTGCCTCTGACATATAATATAGAGGTACTTAATAAATGTTTATGCTTGTTAATTTATTGGTAAGACCATCTTTGACAAAGTCTGGTGAAGACTTCTAGTGAAAGCTAATCCAGGATTTCCCAAGAAAACACTTTCTATTTATGGACAGTTCTATTTCTTAAGAATTTTTTCTTTGTATTGAGTTGAAATCTGTTCCTGTGTATTTGAGTCTCCCACCCTATCTCATAACTTCTGGACTATTGGATCATAGATGTTGAGCTGGATGGGAGCTGAAAGGCTCCAAACCCCTCATTTTACAGATGACGAAACTGAGGTTCAATGAGGTTAAATAACTTGTCCAGGATCACACAAGTAATATGTGGGTTATATCAGAGGCGAGATCTAAACTTATATCCTCTGATTTCAGACTCAATTCTCTAGCCACTGTTCCATACAATCTCCTACTTCTGCTCTCTGTGGCCAGACTGGAGAATCATAACCTTCTGCCACATGATAATTCTACAGATACTTGAAGGCAACTATGGGGTCCTTTCTCAGTTTTCTGTTCTGCAAGGTAAACATTGTCAGTTCCCATCTTTAAATAGCATCATCTCCTGATGTTGCTCTCCTTTAAGAGGCTACAATGTATAAATGCCCTTCCTAAAATGTAGCAGTCAGGCAGGGACACTGTTCAAAACTTCCCTCTGCTTTAGGACTTAATCCATTACCCAAGGCTGGTCGGCTTTGTTTTAGACTTTCCTGCAAAGAATTCAGAGCAAAAAGTCAGGGGGATAGAAAATGTGACTGCATCCTCCCCAGCCTAGTTTGGCTCATGGCCGGCTAGATGGCGCTATGCTCTAAGAAAAGCATCCAGTCTTCTCCCTTGACTGCTTAACTAATATAACTATCCGTAGACAAAACAGGAACAACTGAATTTAAAATAAAAAGGATGGGTGGGGTATAGGATACATGGAATATCTGTGGCTGCCATCAGCAGAAATCTATTGTCTTTTTGGGTTCCTTTTGTCCCCTTACATTTCCAAGCAAGGCCAAAAATTATAGATTATTTCTATATTTCTGTCCCACAACTGAAAACTTTAAAAAGGTTTTGATCTAATCCCAGCCAGTAATAATTGTGAACCTGAAACAATTGGAAGAGGGCTCCAGATATAGATGAATTGATTTGAAACGAGAGGATTTGGGTTCAAATTCTGACTTTTCCATTTACATCCTGTTTCATTTTGGGGAAATCATATAATTTCTTAGGCACTCAATTTCCTAGTCTATAAAATGAGGGGTTAGATTAGATGGCCTTCAAGTTTGCTTACAATTCAAAAATATCTGTCTCTCTCTCCCTTGGCTTACTTGCTTCTTGGTATCCCCAAGAATTCCCAGTCCTATTAGGTCAAGAGGGAGAAATCACCTCAATTCCATGTTGTTGAGGAAGTCTCCAACTCTAGGTCTCTAGAGGAGATTTGGGTCTTCCTCCTAAGTTGTTGGCAAGCCGTGTGGAGGGTATGCTTTTCCAATTTTGGTGGCTAGAGGCTAATCCTCTAGGTTGGTGGTGGGATTTGCTTGCTGCCAATTGATCTGCCTCTCAAATTAGGGATCAGGACTGTAACTCCTATGGGGATAGGGCAGGGGAAAGAGACAGAGACAGAGAGAGAGAGAGAGAGAGAGAGAGAGAGAGAGAGAGAGAGAGAGAGTACATGAGAATTTAGTATGGAGTTACTGGGATGTCAGGAAATAAGGGAAAAACCCAAGAGGGAAAATTCTAGAGAATAAGAAAATTTAAACTATTTTAGGACTTTAGAAAGAGAAATCAATGGATAGAACGAGTGAGAAATGGAGAGACAAAGTGAGGAAATAATAAAGAAAAAAAACTTTAAAAGTGGAGAATAAAGAGCCATGAAGGATTTGGAAAGGGATAGAATAAGAAGGATAAAATTGATAGCTAGGGAAAAGGCAATAGAAAGGTGAAGAAAATTCTTACCTTATGGAATTAAAAATAAGAATTTGCATTGTTTTCTGGTTATCATCATCACTTGAGATATAGAGTGAGCTTTGTGAGCCAGTCTTGGCAGATTTGTCCCAGCTTCAGTGGACTGTTCTGATCTACTTTGAAATTAGAACCCTCCTGGTATTGGAGAAAGAAATCCTTGTTTACAATTATCCCCAAAGAGAATCTTTCCTACTCAGTAGCTGAAACTCAAGACATTAGACACTGGATATTTAGCCTCACAGTCTATATAATCACTGTCTATCATTAACTGTTTATTTTCCATTCCAAGTCAAGAAGAACAAGTTGGGGTTGATTTAAAGTATAGATGACATGGGGCATAGGGAAAGCACTACTCTCTTTAAAGAGGCTGTAAGTTGGGGAAATGAACTAGATCATTGAGGGCTTTGAATGTGGGGCTAAAGAGTTTATATTTTATCCTACAGGCACTAGGGAGATATGGAAGGTTTCAGAGTACTATGTATAAAGTTTTCTGGGGCACTGAAAATTAAGGCTCTTAGGCAAGATCACAAAGTCAGTATGTGAAGATCTGAATCCAGGTCTTCCTGCCTCTGAAATTAGCTTTCCACACAACTTTCTAAGATTTTAAATTGCAGACAGTGTCATCTTGTAGTGATAGATGAAGTTTGAGTCAGGAGCTTCTTATATTAGTGAAATCATTAGTCCAGAAAAAATATGGATAAGCAGTATTTGGGTAAGATTTAAACTGGCTATAATTGGGTAGATTAAAGAGGCATGAATGAGGAGAAAGAGAGTCCATTTAGGAGATTATTGAAATAGTTTAGGTAAGATGTGATGAGGATGCAAGAAAAGTAGGATAAAAAGGAAAAAGGAATAGATAGGATTTGATGACTGCCTGGATGTGGAAGAAGGAGGAGCCAAAGACAGCTCTAAGGTTAGAGGAAAAGGTGGGTTTTTGAGGGAAAAGTAAATTTGATTTTTGACTGTTCAATTCAGCAAATATTTTAAGTACTATGTGCCAGGCATTGAGAATATGACGACAAAAATGAACTGGTTTCTACTTTCTATAAGCTTACATTCCACTACGTAAGAATACCACCTATTCAAAATACATGTGTTATCTAGCTAGAGATGTTTAGGAATTAGAGGTATAGAAACGAAGTTCTGAAGGGAAGTGAAGCTTGGAATATGACATAGAGTCAAAAGCCACTTAGTTTTGTAGAATTTTAAAGATGGAAAGGATCCAGGAGAGTATTTAATACAATTCCTTCATTTTATGGATTAGGAAACAGAAATTAAATGATTGCCCACATTGTAGTGTGGATGTGACAAGTGTAGCTAGAAGCAGGCTATTAAGGATAGATTAGATTTTATAGGCAGAGTAAGGAGAAGAGAACATTCTGAGCAGTGGAATTACCCTTGAACTAAAGCACAGAGGCAGGAACTCTTGTCTCATTTTGACTGAAGTATTAGAGTATTCCTATCACAGTTGTAGAAGTGACTGTTGGAGAAGAGCCATCTCTTTTTCACTGGACACTTGGGAGCAGAGAACAGGAGTACTAGAAGGTGTGAAAAAGGCACATAAAGGGAGGTGGGAAGGTGTTGAAGACAAAATGTCACCTACTTGGCAGTTTTGCCTAAGGCTAATCCAAAACATTGGGTTTGGGCAATTTGGTTTACATTTCATTTACCTATTGGGTTTATCCGAGTCACTGAGAAAGCCAAATCTTCAGTCTTAGCTTAAGTGTGGACAGAAGTATGAAAGTTAAGTTTGGGATCATAATGACCTTTTCCACCACTGAAGTCACCATCTCTGGGTGGGCTTCCCCATCAGATAGCAATGAAGCCCCACAAGGATTTCTTGTATTAGATTGCCAGAGTCAGATAATCTAAGGGAAAAGTGATTGTATAGTGTGATGAGACAACAAATCTGCATTCAGGCTAGTTGAAATAACAAGCAGACTTTGGAGCCCCGAGTCTGGGTTATTTATACATGAATGTTTCTCTCTCTCCCTCTCACTCTCTCTGTCAGTCTTTGTCTCTGTCTCTGTCTCTCTGTGTCTTTCTGTCATCTTCCCCTTTCTCCCTTTCTCCATCCCTCCTCCTCTGCTTTTTCCCTTTCTGTCTTTTTTTCTTCTTGCTTTTCACATTCCCCACTCTTTGTCTCCACCATGCTTTCTTCCATTTCTTTCCTCTCCTCTCTTCAACTTTTTCCTCTTCTCACTTCTTTCTCCTTTTCCATTTCCCCTTTCTACTCCTTTCTTTTTTTCTTGTAGCTATCTATGGATCTATTTTTTCCTTGTTACCCTGAGCTGTTTTATTCCATTTCTTGAAGATCTTTCACTAGGCATAGGGTTCTTGTAAGGCTCTCTCTAATCCTCTTTCAGTAGTTTTCTACTCTTTATGACCCCATTTGGGGTTTTCTAGGCAAAGATACTGGAGTGGTTTACCATTTCTTTCTCCAGATCATTTTACCAGTGAGGAAACTGAGATAGACCAGGTTAAATGACTTGCCCAGTATCATACAGTTAGTAAGTGTCTGTAGCCAATTTTCTTGATTATAGGCTCTAAGTATCCACTGTAGCACAATCCTTTATTGTCTCTGCTCATAGTTACCACTCCTCTTCCTCCCAACCAGAGTGTAGACATTTTTCATTCAGTATCAGCAGACTTCCTCAGAAGCCTGCATTCTTGTTTCCTAGGGTTTTTGGAAGTTCTATGTCTTTCCCTGGTCACAGAAGGACTCTCTGAGGGGATGCAGCGGATCCCAGAATCCCTCATTCCCCCCTGCTGCCTTTCCTTTCCTTCCCACACTCAATTTGAGAAAAAGGGGGTGGGGGGGGGAAGAGAAGTAGAGTGAGCAGTGCTGAGCTCAGTCTTGCAGCTGAGATTGTTTTTCCTGGCTGACAGACTGAGTGTTGCTGGGGTACTTACTGCTTCCTTGAAAGGCCAGTGAGGGAAAAGAGATTAAGGTCATCAAGATAATACAAAGAATATTCAAACTGGAAGCAAAAAAGGGGGCTGTTTTTCCAATAGTAAGTAATCAGAGAACAGGAGGATGTAATTTGCAGATTAGGAAAGTGAACAAAGAACATAAAATTAACTTTATAGAGGAGAAGAGCAGAGTCTGTTTGAAGAAATAAACCTCCATAAAGCATTATTGTTGATAAAATCAGACTGTTGATTTAAACTAAATAGGAAGTATGACCAAATCAAGGGGGGGGGGAGGGAATGAAGTAGGAGTTTAGGTCAAGATAGAAGGCACTGGAAGTGGAAGATTGGGGCAAGCCTGGGGGTGGAAAGTGGGTGGGAAGGGGTAGTGGGGAAGCTCTGAGGGGAGGTTTTCCTATTCCTTTTTTTCCCCAGGCAGTAGGAGCATTGGGGTGAAGGGATTCTAATAGAGGAAACAAAAAGTGGTACCCAAGTGTAGGGAAGGAAGGAAACAAACATGCATTTATTCAGCTATACTTTGTGCCTGACACAGTACTGTGGTGATAAGGATAACACATTGCATTTGGGGAATATGGGAATGAATTATTTTCTTTTGAATTGATATTTTAGGAATAATTCCTATCTCTAACACCTCTGTATTATATACTTATGTTTATGAGGTCATAGAATCAAAGATTCAGAATTAAAGGGATTTTAGAGTATCTAGTTTACCCCATTTTGCAGATGGAAAAAGCCAAAAAATGTTAAAGCAATTGGCTACTAGTCCCATAGCTAGTTAAGTATTTGTGGTAAATTATGAACTCAAGTCTTCCTGATGCCAAATCTAGCACTCAATCTACTTCTCTAATATAGATGCCTTCATCTCAGCTTTCACAATGTGTTTATAAACATTCTCACCCATGTAATTATAATCATCCAATTTAAAGCATACTCTAATACATACTCATGTACCTACACTCCCTCTAATTTAATACACGGACATGAAACATAAGTAGCATTTCCCCTCTTAATGCTGACTTTCTTTTGGGGTTCTGAAACTGAAGAGTATCTCAAAGAGATATATATAGTGATCAAATTGAAACTCCTATAGCTAGGTGGGTATGATCATATATCTCCTGCTTAGGAAGCTCCAGTGTTTCTCAATTGCCTCCAAAATAAAATACAAACTCTTCAGCTTGGTATTTGAAGTCTTCCTGAGTTTGCCTCCAAATGACCTCTCCAGACTCATGGAACATTACTCCTCTATTCATTTTTTTTCCCCCAAGCAAGCTGGCTTCCTTGAGTTGGATGAACATTTCAGCTCCTGTCTGTGCACCTTTTCCCTTGATTCTCCATCCTTGGAATGCACTCTACCTTCACTTCTGCCTTGTAGTGTCCTCAGCTTCCTTCAAGACTCAGCTTGAGTACTGATTCTTCGATCAGGCTTTTTCTGATTCTAGCCTCTCCACCCACCCCAACACTAGTTGATAGTGTTTTCTTCAGAAATCACTTTGTATATATTTTGCATTTAGGTATGTATCTATGTTTCTATTGTTTCTCTCCCAGATGGATTTTAAGTCTCTTGAGTACCGGGTGATTCTGTTTTGTCTTGGTATTTCTAGTACCTAGATGGAGCTGAATAAATGCTTATTGAAATCAGATAACTGGAGCCAAGCTACTCTTCTCTTTTCTAGCTCAGGACTTCCTTTCACAGTGAGCATTGTGGTTGCAAAGAGTATGAAGGGAGGTATAAAATAAATTTTAAAAAAATAAGATAAAATCAAATGGGAAAGTAGGTTAGATCATAGCTATGGGAGTACCTTAAATGCCAAGATGAGAAATGGATAATTTCTTGTAGATGAAATGAAGAGATTTGAAGAGAAATAGCACAATCAGACCTTAGAGGGCATCTAGTCCAACCAGAATTGAACAAAAATCCCCTCAAGAATTTCCTTAATAGTCATTAAGCCCCTAATACAAAGGAGGCTTTGTATACATTTGTATTAATTTTATATTTAGAATATGTATTTATATATTTGGATAGCTAAAATTGTATGTTTATAAACAGTTATATGTCCATGTATTTGCATGTATGTATGTGCACAAATGCATATATACACACATGTATGTGTATTTATATTACATGTATATATCATATACAGGTATATATTATATGTGCATTATATGTATATGTATATATATGTAGATAGATACATATCTACATACATATCTATCTATCTATCTACATATATATATATATACATACATATGTATAAAATATTTGTACAAGTGCTTGTTTTCTCCCCTATTAGAATGGAAGTCTTTTGAGAACTGGGGTCATTTCATTGTTTTGTATTTTTATCTACAGTTCTTAACACAATGCCTCGTACATACCAAAAGCTTAATAAATACTTGTTGATTGATTTTGAACACATTCAGAAGTGGGATACACACTACTTCCTGACACAGTCTATTGCCCACTTTTCCCGGGGCAAAGCAAAACAAGTTTAATTTTTCATATGCTTTGCAAATATTTAAAAGCACCTCTCACATCCTTTATCTCTCACCTGCTCACAACCCCTTAACTCCCTATCTTCTCTAATCTGATTATACCCAGGCCTTTCAGGCAATCCCTATTTGATAGTACTCAAGATATCTCCTCATCCTGGTTGCTTTCCTCTGCATTCAATCCAGTTTGTGAATATTTGGATATTTCAAGTTATAGGCAATTTCTTCAGTTTGGGAACTCTACTATCACAAATCACAGACAAACAGAGGTGCTTATATTTGATTTTAAACATAAGAGTGAGCCAGTGGAGTTTATTGAGCAGGAGAGTGATATAGTCACTTGTGTTCTTTAGGATTGCTTTGCCAGCTGTGAGAAAGATAGATTGGAGTGGGGGAGAGACTTGTGACAGGGAGAACAATTAGCAGGCCATTGTTCTAGTTGAGAGGAGAGATGAAGAAGGCTAGAGTGATGGATGATAGAGTTGGGGAGAGGGGAACATATGAAAGAGATGTTGTTATGGGAGAAATTCCTGTGGTTTAGGGAATGCCAGACTAGGAATGCAGAGTTAGGAAGGTGTCAGGCAGAAGATCCTAGAGTCAGGAAAATGTTACTGAGCTCTAAAAATGCTTCAGAAGTACTTTCTGCCTAACAAATTCCTTCCTTTGGAAGGACATCTATGCCTGTGACTATAACTCTGTACCTAGACCTGTATCACCTATATCTACATTTCTATATATCTCTATTTCTCTATACATCTCTAAGTGAATCCAAAAGAGAGTCAATAAGGTCTCAAATTCAGCTTAAGTCAACAAACATTTGTTGTGTCTGCTATATCCAAGATTCTGTGATAGCTTCTCAGGATACAAAGACAATTACACAACATTCCTTCATCTCAAGGAATTTGCTCACATTCTACTGAGTTATCATATGTACACAGAAAAATAAATGTGAGAAAATTTGAGAGCTTCTTACCATTGAAGGGAAGAGAGAGATATACAAATGCTCAGAGAGATTGATTTTTTTTCTTTTAATTCTAGGTAGGAACAAAAATGCCTCAATTTCTCTATATAGCATGCATACAATCATCATCAAAAAAGCATTTATTAAGTGCTAGATTTCACATGAGGTTATTGTATTAGGCAGTGTTAAAGAGAAGTGCTAAGACTCATGTCTGCCCATTAAGCGTTGACAAGGGAAAACAAATGACACTGATGAGGGAGCATACCTACATGCATAGATCATAGAAGGCTAATGCAGAAATGAGTCTTGGACTGCAGAACAGAGAATGTTAGAATAAAAAAGAAAAGGATATATCACAGTTAGAAGGGACCTTAAAGGTCATTGAGTCCAAGCCTCCCCCCATCCCCACCTTGACGGTTATTGAAGAAAAATAGGTCCAGAGAGGGTGACTTGCCTAAAATTACACAAGAAGTAGCTGAGGTCATCCAGTCCTGGTCTTTCATTTTATGGTTAGGGAAAGTAAGGCTCAGAAACATAAACCAATTAGTCCAAAGTGACACAGTTTAGTCATTTCCAGAGCCAGGACTAGAATTCAGGGTACTGCCTCCTGACAGTCTAGTGTTTTGTTTTGTTTTGTTTTTCCCCCTAATCCACAATGCTTTCTCTCTATTGGTCTTATTTTCTCCAGCTCAGCTCCCCAAAGTCAGAAATCACTTCTAATTCCTCTTTACATACTTTTTACATGCCTAGCACAGAGCCTGGAATCTGATAATCACTCAGTGAATAATTGTTGGTTGCCTCTTAGCATGGCTTCGTCCAGTCTTGGAAGAATGAATGGCTTACCTTCCAACCACAGTATTCTGAGAGAACACGACCATGCTTTCTGGTTTCCTTTGAGGAAGGAGTGGGAAGTCCCCCCTCTCCCCCTTTTTTTGCATTGTGGTTCCCTGCACCCATGGTTCAAAGCTGCCCTCCAGCTGTGTCCCTTTTCATGCAGTGCTCCTCCCACTCCCCAGTAAAGCTGTTTTTGAGGATCCTAGGACAGTTGAGGGCAGACCAACCCCTCCCTCACCTGCCCTTGCTATTTTTGACTTTCTCACACATCAAGGCTTTGGGCTTGCCCATCAGAAGAAGCACAGGTGCTGCCTCTGCCCCAGTTCCTTCCTCTCTGAGGATGCGGTGGGTAGTTGAAGGGTGTGTGTGGTGGGGGATTGATGGTGTTGGTGAAGATGAGTTGTTTCTCTCAAGCTCTCTGACTGCCAGGCACTGTTCACTGTAGCCTGCAGTCCAGCAATATGGCAATTCATAAAATGTGACATTCATGTGCACGGGACACTGCTGTGAGCCTATTTTATTCCGTGATAAAGACTACATCTGTCAGGCTCTATCTGCTCATGTTCAGGTCAGGAAGAGAATTCTCCTGCTTGGATTTGCTCTCCCCTTCCCTCTTGCTCAACACAGCCCTTCCCTTCCCCTCCTCCACCCCTAGCTAATGGGAAGGGTACCCCTTTACTTCTCCTGTCGACTGGTGTCCTCTGGCTTAGGCCATTTGCTTAAGGATAAATCCATTCATCATGTGGTTCTTCCTGCTTTAACTTCAAGAAGAAAAGTTAACCTTTTTATTGCACATTTCACTAAGGGATCATCCAACCCAAGAATGTGAGTGCCTCATCAGGAGGCTAGAAAGTGCTGATAGCTTACAGACACCATTGATAGATCTGCATTAAAAATAACAACTAAAAATGTTTTATAGACTCTGGTTTTTGAAACTTTTCACCAGACATGCTTTGTTTCTGTTAATCATGTTTCTCCTGCAGCCCAGGGACTTTAAAACATTTCTGTACCCCCTCTTCCCCACCCCACCCCCATCTCACTCCCAAAGGCTTAAATATTATTTGATAATTAGCTTTCACAATTATGTTATACATGTTAGAGAAATGTGGTGGTATTGGTGGGGGGGGGAAGTGTATATATGCTGGTGTGTGTTAGTTAATGTAAGAAGAATGAGAGGTTTTGTCTGGGGAGGGGAAGAGGAAACAAGCAAAAAGAAGTCTAATCTAACAAAACTCTGTTGGTTGCCAGTTCTCCGTGAAATCATCAGTTAGGACACAGGTTGGAGGTGTGCTGGAAACTTTCTCGCCTTTGCTAATTAAAAAGGAAAACAGGATCCATATAGGGACCAGCCATATGCCATCCTCTCAAAGTATAGAATTGGAATGTGAGATATAAACAGACATTTATTTGCCTTGTGGACATCATTTTTTGGTATTCCCCTGACAGTTACTCGCCATCAAAATATATATTTTTTGCACTGTGTACTGAGACAATTCCCCCCCCCCCTTTCTTTCTGTCATGTGAATATAAAATCTATACCACCTCCTCTCAACCTGGGAAAATACAAACAAAACATTATTTTCCTTATATATTAATTTTAAGGGAAATCATTTTTTTCCTGTCTGAAAATTTTAAGAGGGTACATTTGCTTTGTGCATTTTTTTAAAAGTAATTTTTATGATTTCTTTTTTCTAAGAAAATCACCTCATAATGAAAAAAAATCTCATTTCTACCAGTTCTGGGGTAAGTATAGTTATAGGAATATATGTGTGTTTGTATGTACAAGACATGAGAGAGTATTTGCCCTCAGGGCTGGTCCTCAAAAGAATGTTAGAGTAGGTGAAATTTGATTTCAGCAGCTTCTTCCTCTACTTTCTTTTCCTTTCCCCTCCCCAAAGGCTCTTGATCTGCCTAGTCTCCTGTCAGGAAGGAAGGGGATCTTATAAATTCATTCACAGGAAGGTGTTAGGGATTTAATGGGGGCATCTATACTTTAAAGTGGAAACCTAAAGGGGGCAATATCTAACCCAAAAGAATGAGTTTCTAAAGGTGGAATTTTAAATATCAGCAAAGGTCAAGAGGGGAGATTTTTTTTGGGGGGGGGTAGCGGAGACTTCCTAGTGCCTCTTAAATCACAGCCCATGGAGGACTGTCTACTCAGGCCATGTGCAAATCTAATCATGGCTTTGGTATGTCAGAATGAGTAGATGACTCTTACATTCTTTCTGTGTTTTTCTTTGGACAGTATTTCTGCATGAGGCTTCCTCATGTGAATAGGACAGAAACGCTGGAAATGATTCATCTTTCAAAGGGTTAACTTCTGCCTTCAACGTTGACAGACAGGATAATACATGCTAGCAAGGAGAAGCATTAGTCTCTCCCTTTTGAAAGCCCCCTACCCCCCCAAGATTTGTCTGAAGCATGTATTTAAATGGGCAGCATACAGGTGTTTTCAGAGCTGTACTAGCCTGCGAGAAGGCCCCGGGGCAAACCAGAGAAACCGGTAACGAGAAACACTCTTCTGCTACTCTGCATGCTTCAGTGGGAAAATGCAAATCAACTCATTTCCGCTTTTGAGGACAACTTCAGATAAAGGGGTCCTGAGGCAAAGTAACCCCTTCATCGGGCTTGTCTTTCCTCCCTGCTCTCTGTGACTGCACTACCTGCCGTGTGCTGTGGGGGATTGGTTGTACATGGGAGATGAGAGAGGAGATGCATAGAAAGGAGGTTAAAGAGAGGGGAAGGAGGCAGGATGCATGGGTGCTTGAGCGTGGGCACCATTTTGGGAGGGTGTGTGCAGGCTGCATTAAGTTCAGTTTGAGTGTTTCTTTCTGGGTGCTCATTCCTGCATCAGCGGTTGATTTATCTGTGATATATATCTGTGGCGTGCAGGAGTAAATGTATGAGGATGGTCCCACTGGGCGTGAGAATACTTCCTAGTTTTAGAGCAAGATGGCAGCTCATCTGGCTCAACTTCATTGGGAAGGACATTCTGTAATTTGCTCAAGGTCACATATAAACTCAGTGACAAAAAGGGGAATGGAACCAACACATATCTTGTTTTCTCCTGTTCCATTTTCTCTGTGTGTGCATGTGTGTGCACACATGCACGTGGGTGACAATGTGGTTGATATAGATCATAGGATGACAGCTTTAAAGTAGAAAGGCCTTGGGGGTCATGTGGTCAAAACCATTATGTATAAATAAGGAAACAGGTCTAATGAAGTGACTATATATTTGCAAGTATATGTTTATATGGGCATATATATCTATAGATGTGTGTTATGTGACTCCACATACATAAGTATTACATTTTCTTTTGCCAGTTCTTGGGGGGAAAAAGATAAAAAAAAACCCTGTTATTTTTAAGGAATTCTGGTTTCTTCACCAAGAATAGGAAGATACCCCAAAATGGCATCCAAAATAGTAAATATACATAATCCATATTCACCCAATGCCAGATTTACAATTTCCCACCCCCACCCCATAAATTGGACTTAATTGCTTGTTTATCCTCAAGCTAAATCCATCAGAGGATTTTATTCCAAGAATTTATCCCTAAAATAGTAATAGCAATTCTTATACAGTTCTTATTTTTTCCCTTTTTTTTTAACTTAGACTCTATTGCTGATGGGAAGGAAGATGGGGG